>CM049807.1:3679200-3811700 GCA_027422405.1 Ptychobarbus kaznakovi | reverse complement strand
TCTGTCACCACTGTCCTTTCAAATGTACCATTTATCGGTTTATTAATGAAAGAAATGAGAAACAGAGTGAGAGATGAATACGAAATACACGTTTGAAGCAATAATCAAAGGAATGAATGCGCAATCACAGTCGGTAAGTGGTAATCCTAATGTGGCTAGTGTCCATTTGTGCGCTTTTCAGTACTGTTATGTCACCTAATTAATATTCATGAGCCAGGCTGATAATCTCTATAATGTGTCCCCCCCCAGTTTCAAGATTGTTTCTACTTCTCTGGTTAAATCAAAAGAAATGGATCTGAATTCTCGCTCTCTCTCTGCCTCACACGTCATGAAATTGTCAACACTGGGCATTGGACAACGTAAGTGCTGTACAACACCAAGTTAAATAGAACCAATTGTATCTCTCTCTCTGGAGGCCACAATGCCGCTCGGCTAATCTTATCCATCATTTATGGATGCCACTTTCGTTCTTGTTGACAGACAGAGCAGGGATTTGCGTTAAACACGGAAATGCTCAAATAGCACTACATCCAGACGTCTGCCCTTTTCTTAGCCGACCCCATCCTCCTTGTGTCCTTTTTACTTTCCGGTATTTCTCATCGTGGGGCGCCTAGCATGTTGAGAACAATTTTGGATGGTAATGAAAATGCTAATCGATTTCTTCCGTCCCACTTATCATAATGTGCTCAATGTTCTTATTGAAATGCAAATGAGGTTAGATCCCATTGTGAAAACATTTGAGTGAGAGAGCATTAATCAGCAGGCAATTATTAGTTTGCAATATTTAAAACGTCATTGCTAACTTGCATCCGGAAATGTCAGTGCTTTGTTAATTGTCTTTTTTGCTGGGAGAGAGACAGAATAAAAACAGCTGGGTTTGGGGTAGAGTACCTCTCGTAGGTAACAGGACATCCCTCGCAGTGCGGCTCCCATGGCTGTAGGAGAGGGAAGCTGGCAGATACAGAGAGAAAGGAGACAGAGATGAAGTGAGCAGAGCAGAGAGGGTGTATTTGACACTGGCTACATTCATACAGTCAGTGTTTTACATTGATAACAGATGTGACTCAAACTGATAAGAGCTGTTCTGAAATGAGGAGGCAAAGTCCTCACTGTTTACAATAATGTAAATTCATCTCCCAGTTACACTTCATTTTGACATTTTTTAGGTTTAAGAAATAAAAATTACTTCCATTAACAAAGTAATTAATGTTCTGTTCTTTAAAATGATGGATATTTAAATAAAATAAATAAATAAATGATGTATATTTAGCACAAAGGAGGCACTGCCTTTTATCATTTGACTTTTCGGTACTGTTTTTCACTGTCATTTAAAAAATATATTTTAATGTCTTATTTGATAATAGTGTATTTGATAGTTTGTTTTGTTTTATTTTTGTACAGTCAATTATTTTCTCATCCACTTTTTTGAGGAGGCACTACCTCCCTTGCCCCCTGAGAGGAAATGCCCCTAGTATGAGCGAACAATCAAGCTCCTTTTCTAATCTCACAATGACTGTGACTTTCTTAAACTGATTTTAGTAAACAAAGAAGGTGGCGGTGTTCATAACTCGGGAAGGTCTTATCACAATTGACGTTACTTAATAAACATGTCGAGTCGAGGTGCAAATTCATCCATCAATTCTAAATTAACCAACAGCAACTTGGAATGCATTTTACAGCGCCGTGCCCACACTGCAAAATTGATTAAGTAGCTCTGATGAAAGACACATCTCGATGTATAAGGTAATTACGCAATACATGCAACTTATACTTTCTTATTTTGTCCATGCAACTTAGCTAGTTTTATTTAAATAAAAATAATAATAATATCATACATTTCAACAAATTTACCATCAAGACAAACATTTCATCCATTGTCTTTTCATAAAAAAAATCCCTCTCGTCCAACTTGTAAACACAATTTTTCCAAAAGGCCATTAGTCTTAATCATGTAACTATGTTAATGTGCATCTCTTAAATTACATATCATATTATCAAAGTTAAAAATGGTCAAATTAAATATTTTTGTTTTCCTTGTTTTTAGCACAGTTAGGCAAAATTCAGAAGTGAAGAATTGGTTGCATCTGAATTCTTTTCATTTGAATTTAAATTAAAAGAAAATCAATACCGGTAAATGCATTGTAAAAAATTAAGCTCTCATCAACTTTTCATCAGCACTTAATTTATTGAATATGATCAATCAATCAATCAATCAATCAATCAATCAATCAATCAATCAATCAATCAATCAATCAATCAATCAATCAATCAATCAATCAATCAATCAATCAATATGTCTGTCTGTCTATCTGGTAAAGATTAACAAGAACGAGCCTATATGAATTAAATTCAGATCAGTCATTGATCACAATGATGTTGCATTAACATCAGGCACTCTTCTCACAGACTCAGAAAGAAACAGTATGTGTATCTTACAGGTGGTGGATGCTCTAAACAGGTGTAGAAACGTTTCATCTGGTCTGGTTTCACACGCCGCAGGGCCACACGAGACTCTCCAATAAACTCATTGTGAGTCAGTTTATCCTCGTCGCACACCGATAACCTGAGAAAAACAACAACATAAAAAAGAAAGTGAGAGAGTTCTCCAATTATACTGGAAGGAGGGCAAAGATAAACATGAAAGTTGTAAATGTAGTATGGGCGAAGGTGATAAAAAAGGCAATAAAAATATCTTCCGCAGAGCAGCAAGAGCTGGAAATTGCTCAGACAGAAATGTATATTTATGAATGGGATTAGGATGATATTTCTGGCTCTGACGGTTTGGTCGGAAGTGAGCGCCTGCTCTTTTTTTCAAAGGGTTGCTTGCGTGTTTGCGAAACAGACACCCTCCTCTGCTCCTGTACTCTCCCTTGGAGATAAACGGCTAAATGACTTTTCTCTGACTACTGTCACCCCGCCATCGAAAAAAAGGCCAAGTTTGAAAACACCAGCAGTCCTTGTCCCAGGTTGCCAGTGGATACTGTTCATGTATATCACGAGCACACAGGTTCTGTGGAGAATCGCATGATAAACCCGGGTGCTACAGCAGTCACTCCACCTCTGGCGCGGTTCCTTGGAGATGATGGGGCTGAAGAGCGCCTTTCAGCACTGCAAAAATATTCTGCCTAAATATAGGCAGACTTTCCAAGACGCGCACAACAGTAGATGTACCCAGAAACTTGATCATTCCTGAAGGTTCATAAGCGACAGGAAGGTCTGCTAAGCAGACTCACTCTTCTGTCACACACCTACACACCTACTGTTGAAGCAAGATATGCAGGCTACTGTCAAATCCCTGCTCTCCGAGAGGAGTATTTTAAAGAAATATCCAGAATAGATTCACAGCCCACTTGGAGTCACCCATAAAGAGATATTCAAGCATGCACAGATGTCTTCACTAACCTCAGAGTCTTCCTGAGCATGTCCTCCTCGGTGATGCCAACGTAAGTGAGAGTCTCATTCCAAACAGGATTTAGAGAATTACGTACAGTTTTGGTTTTCAGTTTATTAGCCTGTGGGTATAAAACACTTTGAATAAATAAATAAAGAGTGAAGATTATTTCTTAATATCTTAATCCTCTAATACTCTCTCTCTCTCTCTCTCACTCACACACACACACACACACACACACACACACACACACACACACACACACACACACACACACACACACACACACACACACACACACACACACACACACACACACACACACACACACACACACTAAATGTTGGACCGATAGGATTTAGATTTTTTTAAAGAATATTTTTTATTCAGTAAGGACACATTAAATTGATCAAAAGTTAAGAAATTAATAATCAAATAAACGTTGTTCTTTCAAATAACGGTGTTCTATTCATCAAATCCTGAAAAAATGTATCATGGTTTAATAGAAATATTAAAGTATGAATCAACATTCATAATGAACCATGTTTCTTTAGCACTAAATCCGAATATCAGGATTATTTCTGAAGGATCATGTGCAGCTTTGCTGAGAAAAAGAGATTTCTTTCAAACGCAGTTCAAAATCTTACAGCCCCAAACTTTTGCATGGTAGTATTATATTTAAATGCTATGAAACATTTCGAGTAGTTGTTGTTTCTGAAATAAAAGTATTAGATATTTCAGAGGTACTTAGCATGTAATCACTTTGTCATGTTTCTTCATTTTAATTATATTTTCATATTTCATCAATAAAAACCCAACATGGCCCAAAATATGTGGAAATTCCTTTCTAATTTATGTTTTTGGCTAGACTCCTTAATGCCACTGAAGGCAATTTTCGGGACAGTTTGAGGAGCGTGCTTTTCTGTTCCAGCATGATAATACTGTGCACAAAGCAAGATCTATAATGAAATGGTGTATAAAAACGTGACCGGCACAAAGCCCAGACCCGGCTCTCAATGAACCCTACTGGGGTGAATTATAACGCAGACTATCAGTCAGGCCCCATCACACAACATCAATGCCTCTCTGATGCTCTTGAGTCTGAATGAGAGCAAACCCCAGCATCTCATCCCAAGATCATCTCCCTATATTAATTCCCTTAGTTTTAAGAGTAAATGTTCAACAAGCACATATGGGTTTGTTTTTTGGGCATCCATGTATGTTTTGGCCATATAGTGTATAAAGAGGAGACTTATATATAATTAGGTCATGTAGGTGAAAGGTCATATTTTTTTGTTTCTTGATGAAACAACAATTGCAATTGAATTGCTCCAAACAGGATTTAAACTTGCTCACCTTACATGCTCCTGGTAGAAGATGAAGTTTGACATAAGGGTCTGCCAAGCCATTAAAATCCATAGGTTTCAGACCCTACACCAAAAACACAATTTATTAGACAAGATCTGCTGAAAAAAAATATAAAGAAACAGTATGAATCCCTGTTGAAGCAGAACAAACTGCTAAAGGGTAAATCCCCTGCAGGTTTTGTAGTGTGAGTGTGTAGTGAACTGCAGAGGTGTAATACAGACGTTACCTTGGCTCTGATGAGGGTACAGTGGAGGGAACTGGTTGCTCTCTCATACCTCAGTTCAAACTCTAATGTCCCCAGTGCAGCTAAACAACAATAGGAGTGAAAGTATAAATGTTAATAACATCTATACCATAAAACCTGACAGATAGCAGATTAAACAATCCATTATGCAGTGCAATTATCAGGCATGCATATCTGACAGATGGTAAGATGGATAGTAACATTGCAAATTGCAATATTAAGCCCGTACAATTTATTTTGTCAATGCAAAGCATGGGCTTAACATTGCACAATTATTAGCATAATAATTCACATTTAATTTTTGCCAGGCAGTCTAAGGAAAAGAACAACAGGTAATATGATGAACAAAATATCTTGCAATGTTTTATAGCTTTGTATTCCTTCAAGGCATATACCGAGGTAGGATGTTCATTTGTGGACTAACATCACCGTATTTAAAACAATAAAATACCTAATTATATCACATTCTTCACCTAACTTCTAAAATGTTGATGCAACCTTCTCCGTCGTTGTTTAGTCCTCAACGCCGTTTTGAGTTGTAGCTGTGAGCTAAAAAGGGAAAGTCTCCACTTTCTATTCCAAACCTAACTTGTTTTTGAGAACAAGGCCTCTTAAGATCACTTTTCAGGTATTTTTTGACAGGAGATTACATTTTCTGACTTAACTTGGAGATTTATTTAAACATACACTACAGATAACAGGTACAATTATAATTCAAAATATAGTTTATTGTAAATATAGTTATATAGTATGTTTATGATTCTAAAAAATTTAAAGTCCTAAATAACAAGCAGCTAGACATTGAATTACTTCCCTGATGTAAATGTATCATCAGGAGACATACTGTATTGTTAACGTCTTTAGTTTCCACAGTTGATTTTCACGGCAATTACTTGAAAAATAATACATTAAAGTAATCTGTTACGTCAAATTAAAGAGCGTCAAAATGCATTTATTGTTTAAATCTTGTATATTTGAATTGTGTATATTGTATATTTTACCTTTTTATTTGGAATGAATTGTTATATGAATTGATGTTTTGTAAAAACGGTGCTGCGGAGGGTGTCTGTGCCTAAACTTCAGTGCGACTGCCACTTTACTCGCCAGGCATCGCTAAAATGCACGGTCTCTCAAAACTCCCATTATGCACTCACATGTGACTCACTAGCTATTGAGGGCACAGTACAACTTATGTAACCTGATTATACTTTCATGATAGTCCTTACAGTTACAGTTGTGTGTTGATGTGTGACTAAAGAGTTTCCCTCGGATGGTGGGTGTGTGATCCTGTAGGTAGTTAAGCACACAATGTCATAACTTACTACTGTCATCGCTGTCTGAACTACAGATGTCCACCGATGTCTCAATGCTGCTTGCTGCGGACAGAGTCCCACCCCCTCCTCTAGCCCCTGCCTGTAGAGGGGACAAGAAACCCTTGCTCGTTCCTCCAGAGGCCCCAACACCCGGGCTGAGAGCCAATGAAGAAGCAGGGTTAGGAGAGACAGGCTCAGCAGTCGGGGAGAGTCGAGGGAAATAGGCTGAGATCTGTCTAATTGGTCGTATGGGGCCGGGACAGACGTCTATGGCCATGTGTTCCTGGATGGAGATGGTGAGCTTTTTTCCCTTACGCACCGTCATAGAGCTAAAGCAGAGAAACAGAGTGTTATTTTGACACTTCGTGTCGACGCTCGATAATCCAAAATGACTTCAAGTACACAGACAATTCCACCAGAGCCAGCTGCGGTACAGGGATAGTTCACTCAAATATGATAATTCTGCTTTCATTTACTCCCCTTCATGTTGCTCCAAACCTGTGTGACTGATATTCTTAGAACACATTTTTTTCTTAATACAATGGAAGTCAGTGAGGTCCATAACAACACTGGATCCCAGTAACTTTCATTGAATGGGCAAAAATAAAACTACAAATTGTGTTCTACAGAAGGAAGTCAGTCGTATAGGTTTGGCACGATATGATGGTGAATAAATTAAATGGCCTGTATGTGCAAAGAACAATAACAAAGATGGCACACAGCACACTGTCATATGGAAGTGAACATGGAGGACACTGAAGTCAACATTTACACCTGTTGCACATCACCTTATAAATGAAGAAGCCAGTGAATTTGTGCACACACAATAGGGAGGCTGTTTTCCTAGTTTTTCCTCAAGTTTTGTATGTATGTAGCTGTCGCCACAACACTTGTGAGTTCTAACACCTCACTGTATCTTCATTGACTACCTTCGCAGCTTTCTTCCATATTAACCAAGTGACCAAAAAACTACCAGTATGCAAAATCATTGCGTGGCACCCGTAAGCACAGAATTTGTTGTTTTTGAGAATGTTTACCAGCTAGTTGAGCCAGAAGACTTAACATGTTAAACAAAAAAAATGATCATATATCCAAATGCAAAACCTAATGAAATGTATAATTATGTCTGAAAACACTTTTCTCTGCAAATAGGCATTGTGCAGCTCTGTTTGTATATAGGGCTAAACAGGCATTTAGTGGTGAAACCTTGGTATTATCTTTGGTTTGATATACTTCTTATCACCGAATGACAGATCATTTTGCTAGATATAGGCCATTATTTCTCAGCTGGGATCACGTAGAGCCCTTTGAAGCTGCATTGAAACTGCAATTAGGACCTTCAACCCATTGAAACCCTGTTGAAGTCCACTATATGGAGAAAAATCCTGGAATGTTTTCCTCAAAAACCTTAATTTCTTTCCGACTAAAGAAAGAAAGATATGAACATGTCTTAATTGACATGGGGTTGAGTAAACGATCAGAATATTCTGGAAGTGAACTACTCCTTTAATCGTGAAACAGGAGGAAAGGTTTTTTTAATGCTGCTTTGAGCTCATCGTGACATGTTTGTGACCAGTAGTCATGAAGCATCAAGTCAAGCACTGCATTGATTATCTTTTCTCTGAATCTAAATCTTTTAAATCTAAATTTACACATACACATTGCTCCATGAAAACCTCTCCATGAAAACCCTTGTTGTTTTTTGACATTTAATTAAAAGTGCGTATTCTATTCCAGTGGTCTGAACATAGCTTAAGTGCCTTGCTCAAGGTCACATGGCAATCGACTCGGTTGGTGTTAACCATCAAACTTCCCACACTTAATATATAGTTCAACAGCAAATTCAAAGCAGTTTCACGGTAACAGATGTTCATTTAGATCACCCCAGCATAGCAGAAACTCACTATGCAAATCTTTAGGACACTTGCATTCACAGAAATGTATTTAGTCCTACATTCTCCGATGCATGTGAAGGCCATTGATTTTAAGCTAAAGATCTTTTCTTGAGAGATCAAGGAAATGTAACAAAGGCATTGCAGACATTTTACTGGATCTAGAGACCTATATGTTAGAAACCAGAACCAAAGGTCCCTTTGTTGAGCTCTACTTGAAAAGCTTTATACGTTCAACAGACACAAATAAACACGAGAATTACAACCTATTTGCAGAGTGGAACTGCAAACTACAGCACAAGAGCAATAGGCTAGAGGCTGTAAGCATGAGTAGGTACAAAGCCGTGAGGAACGAGTGTGGCTGGAGGTGCAGAGTTGGAGGAGAGTGGGTGTTTGGATGCTGCGGCTTAAGAAGTTTGTGCTGAGCTCTAGCTTTAAGAACTCGCCATCTAAGCCCTGCTCTGATTTAGTTAGAAGTCGTGAGCAAAAATCTATGCTTGAAGCCAGAAGCAGTGCTTGGCCGGGTTTCCTCTTCCCTGCAGGCTTCCTCAGTCCTATTCAATGTAAATAGGAACCGCTGTTAAGCCTTTGTGGTTTCCTTTCTAAATGAAAGACCTTGTTCCAGAGACTTGTCCTCTGACAAGCCTTGTTTGTAGTTGTTTGTTTTGACAGACTGTCAGCTATGCATTTCATCGGTAATACCTCCAGAGACTGAGATGAATTGACCTGGCTTGTCAAAACTGTTTCTGAGATGCCAGACCTGTGTGCCACAGCACACTTTCAATTTCTTCCCCTCAACGTGAGCCGAGCAGCAAAACAGTGCGGCAGTTAAGGTTTGTCAACTTCACTAAGCGCTTGGCTTAAAGCACCACTGAGAACCACAAATGGATCCGCTTCACAGAGTAGACCACAAAATATTAGTTTTAAGAGTTACTGAGCTAGAACGAGGAGAGAATTGGAAATGGGTTTAGAGAAAATGAGTGTGTAATTTGATAAGATACAGAGAGAATGCACTTTTGACTTATTCGTGGTTCTAGCCAAAACGTCTTGTTTCTGAGGGCACGTTTGATATGCAAATAAAGCTCCCCTGAGAATGTTTCAAGGCGTTTGCAGCTAATCCCAGCAGAAATAATGAAGAATTTCAATCAGGGAGGATCATGTTGGACTGTGGTGGTAGCATGGAACAGTCAGCACCATTGTTAAGACAACCTGGAAGTTTGTCCCATTCCCTGTGATAGTTCCCCAATTGAAGGGGATTTAAAATGTTTTGATGCCATAAGCCCCCACTTTTGATGGCCCCCTTGAGAGGAAACCCTTGTTAAAATGCAAGTGCAGATTTGATATATCATGTCTAGTACATTTGTGACCCTGGACCACAAAACCAGCATCACGGGTAGATTTGTAGCAAAAGCCAAAAATACGTTTTATGGGTCAAAATTATATTTAAAAATGTATGCCTAGAATCATTAGGATATTAAGTAAAGATCATGTTTCATGAAGCTATTTTGTAAATGTCCTACCGTAAATATATTAAAAACTAATTTTTAATAGTAATATGCATTGCTAAGGACTTAATTTGGACATCTTTAAAAGCAATTTTCTCAATATTTGATTTTTTTTGCACCCTCAGATTCCAGATTTTCAAATAGTTGTATCTCAGCCAAATATGTTTCTATCCTGACAAACCATACATCAATGGAAAACTTATTTATAGCTTTTAGATGATATATGAATCTCAATTTTGAAAATTTGACTGGTTTCGTGGTCCAGGGTCACATGAATATATGCATCAATATTTTAATAATAATATTACCATTAATATTTGAGTTTTTGTTTTAATGTAGTTATTATTCACTATACTATTCAAAAGAATAAGGGTAAGATAAAAAAATGCTACTTTTATTCAGCAAGGGTGCATTACATTGTTCAAAAGTGACAGTGAAGAGAATATATATATATATATATAAATGCATTCATTCATTCATTCATTTCTATTTCAAATAAATGTTGAAATTGTATATTCATCAATGAATGTATCACAAAAATATCACTAAATGAATGCTTGATCAAATTGATTAAGCAACAGTAAAGACGTTTGTAATGTATGCAATTTACAAATAATTTATATTTCAAATAAATGCTGTTCTAACTTTATATTCATCAAAGAATCCTGAAAAATATGTATTATGGTTTCCACAAAAATATTAAGCGGCACAACTTTTTTGAACATAATAAGAAAGTATCATGTGACACTGAAGACTGGAGTAATGATGCTGAAAATTCAGCTTTGCATCACAGGAATAAATTACATTTTACAATATATTAAAACAGAAAATTGTTATTTTAAATTGTAATATTGTTTCACAATACTACAGAGATATTCACTTCGTTGAGCATAAGAGACATCAAAAACAAAACAAAAACTTACCGACCTCAAAGATTTGAATGGTTTTATAAATAAAACATTAATATTTTAAAAATATTAATATTTACAGTGTTTAATAGTAGTTTAGTTTTTATTTTCATTACTTTTGACCAAAAAAACATGGAGCATCTGGTCAGAGTGAGAAAGAGGATCAGAGAGACATTCAGAGCTGCAGTTTCAAGAGAAGGAAGGATGCAGGAATAGGACACATACTCATACACCGCTGACCTTTAAGGTAATTCTGGCCCATTTGGCCAAAAGCGCATCATTACATGCCATTGCAGTGATTTCTACTTGTCAATCCATCAGGGCGTCCACTGTTTTGACAGGCTTCATGGCTGGTGGCATGGTGGTGGCAGGTAAGTTGTCATAATGGCATTGGTGCAGCGCGGCTAATGAGATCATGACACATGGACGCTAACAAGATCAGCGATTCGCACAGTACCTCACGCCAAGCAGAATATTTTTTTCAGCCCTCAAATCAAATCTCTTCCCACCACCTGCTGTACATAATAATGTGTGTCCATGATGGTTTATGAAGCCGGTTTGTTTAAACATTTTCAATGATTTGCAGTTCACTGGCGAGGACTGAAATCTAAGGATTGTTTTTCAGCCCTCAGACTGAGGGAAATGTCAATTTGCACCTAAAATGATTAAAAGACGAAATAAGATTTAGAAAGGAAAGATACGTGCGCACTAGAACACATCTGAATAATAATGTAATTCTTATCAACTAAATGTGATTGTATCTTATATTGTTTCATCTTCAGAGGGAACTGTGTGAGCTCATTTCAATTCAAAAGTGATTTTATGTCTTTCAGAAACTACCAAGCCATCGGCGAATTAGAGTTTAATGTAATTTAAATAGACTTTGTGCTTCTCTTGGCAGGCAACTATAGACTTCATTCCTAGCACAATCTTTTTAGTTTAAGTGGTGTAAGAAACCAATAGCTAGTAAGGCAATCTAAAATAAAGTTAGCTATCATGTTTGCACTGCTGTTTTTATTTCATCAATAAAATCAAATACAAACTTCCAGTAAGTTGCATGCACAACACTGTCGTGGCAGCACACGGACTCTCTTGCCTATTGCTTGCATTATGAACTGTGCACATTGCGCACTAGCCCGCTAACCCTGTGAGTGCAGTCACAAAATGAATGAATGTCAGCGCTTGAGATTGGATCACAGCAAGACATGAAGAGGCTGTTGAGAAGACGCCTCGGAGTGGGGGGTGGGATGTGGGAGTGAGAGGATTAATGAAGAGAGATATTCCAGTACTGTAAATTACTGACATGTTTGGCAGTGTGTTGTCACAGTACATTATGACACTGTTGGCACTTGTAGCCAAACTCACATCATGAAACACAATGGCGAGATGGGATTTGGACTGCTGACAACATGCTCGCTAGCTGATTAAATTAACTAGCTGACTAAGCTATGCAATACATTAATTGTGTAACGGACACATGTATCTGGTTATAGAGACCTGTTTCGCTCTCATTTACTCTTTTGTATCAGTCTTTAAAATTCTTGTTGGGTTCTCTGCTGCTTCTGCCTGGAGGCTAAATCTGCGCATGTTGATCTCTCTCTCTCTCTCTCTCTCTCTCTCTCTCTCTCTCTCTCTCTCTCTCTCTCTCTCTCTCTCTCTCTCTCTCTCTCTCTCTCTCTCTCTCTCTCTCTCTCTCTCTCTCTCTCTCTCTCTGTCTATTTATCTATCTGTCTCTCTGTCTATCCGTCTTTATTAGAAGTAATCATTTTCTTGATGTGTATCTTTGTCTAGTGACACTTTGGATCAGGAAACACATTAACTATTAACCAACTGTTTTTCCTCAATAAACCCCTAATTACTGATTATTAATAGAAAGTAAAGTAGTTATTTGTAGTAGTTATGTTTGGGTATGGGGTGGGGTTAAGAGATCTAAAATATGATCAAGCAGAATAAAGCATTAATATGTGCTTTATAACCAATAAACTGACAATATGCAAATAATATGCATGCTAATGAGCAACTAGTAAATTCCTTAATCTAGTGTTTCCATACATATGCACACATACAATACACATATATATATCAAGGGCACCAGAGAGCTGTACATTCACTTCCCCTCCTGATTACTGCCGAGACTCGAACAACCTTTCGATACTCTATATAGTAATGTTTCCAGTAAAAATATAAATAATACTGTCTAGATAAAATAATATATTAATAAAATATAATGATAATGAGACGAAGAACAATACTCATAATAAATCATTAATTTCAAACTTTAAATAATAAATAGATAAATACTAAGAATAAATCCTTTTGTTGATTAATTTTTATTATCAAAAAAAATAACTAAACATTCTAAAATATGATTGATTTACTTCACTTGATCTATCTATCTATCTATCTATCTATCTATCTATCTATCTATCTATCTATCTATCTATCTATCTATCTATCTATCTATCTATCTATCTATCTATCTATCTATCTATCTATCTATCTATCTATCTATCTATCTATCTATCTATCTATCTATCTATCTATATCTAAATCTGTCTGTCTGTCTGTCTGTCTGTCTGTCTGCTCTAAACTCTCACTTGTGTCTCATCAGAGTTATCATGTTCTCTTTTATTCACACGAGATCAGTGGTCCTGATGAGAAGCACATCACCGTTTCACAGTCAGTCACTGTGTCACTCAGACACTGATGGATTACCAGAATGAGCGCGCGAGAGAGAGAGCGGTTCCATCACACGCTTTCCACAAGAGCTTCAAAAAAGCAATGCATCTCATATCACAGTGTCACCAAGTATCAGATTATTCACATATCTTCCTGCTCTGTGCCAGAATGAAGTAAATTCTCCCCAGCCAAAGTTAAGATTATGCAAAAACAAAACAGCAAATGAGAGTTGAGGGGTGGAGGGGAGGCGAGAGAGCAACAGGAAGAGAGTGAAAAGGTTAATGTGCATGCATACATGAGTACATTAATACTTAAAGCACAATGAGTGCAGGTTGTGGAGGCTCACGCATGCGGAGAGAAAAGGAGAGGTTAAGGGAACCGGCGGTAAACAGGTCAGAGGGAACTTTATGTTAATTGTATTTCCAAATACTAGGGACCACATTAACACAGCAAGAAGGGGTTAACAATGAATTGACTAATTACTTGAGAGACAGAAAGGGAGGGAGGGGTTTGCAAAGAGAGGGTCAAACAAATAAAGCAATAAACAAGGAAATGCCGAAAGATTCAATTACAGAACGGGTACTTAGGAAGTTACAGGCGTAGATAAATAAGCAGAATTTTCTCTTACCTTTGATTGTGTGAGTGTGAAAGACTCCCTCATAAACAAGTGAATTCCAAAGCACAGGGGTCGGTACTAACAGGTGGTGCAAGAGAAAGAGATAGAGGAAGGGAAAGAGAGAGAGAGAGAGAGAAGGAGGGGAGGGAGAGACAGAGAGGGAGAGAGAGTGAGGAGGAGGAGGACAAGAGCCCGAGAGGAGTGAGTGTGTAGCATAACATCAGAGAATCTATAGGATTACACATGCAGAAATATGAAGAGGAGGAGGATGGAGGATTTGGGAGAGAGGGAGGGAAGGATGGATTGATGGGAAGAGAAGAGATTTGTTAGAATGCGCCATGGCAGGAGAAACAGTGGGATGGATGGAATGGGAAAGATGAAGTGTGTTTGGACTGAGCCACATGTGCTACAATTTCACTTGCATGATGGCTAATTCCATTTCCTGTGGGCATGTTTTCTGTTTGTTGTTGTAGTGTCTCTCTCTCTCTCTCTCTCTCTCTCTCTCTCTCTCTCTCTCTCTCTCTCTCTCTCTCTCTCTCTCTCTGTCATACTGTGCAGTGCGTGTTTGTCATATTATTTTAGTCTACATGCATTAATCTCTGCTGTCAACATTAATAAGCAGGGCTTTTTATTACTGACTGTATGAAGGATCAGAATTACCTTAAAGGGATAGTTCACCTAACATTTTGTGATTTTGTCATAATTTACTCACTCTTATGTCGTTCCAAACCTGTATGGCTTTGTGGAAAATATGTTTTTTGTCCATATAATGAAAGTCAATAGAGTGACAAAAAATACTGCAAAAAAAATTAAAAATCTTACTTCTCTTACTAGTATATTTTTTGTCTTGTTTTATATTACAAATATCTAAAACATTTGTAACAATTAATTTACTTAAGAAAAAAATCACAAGTATTGTTTTCTGAGAAAAAAACAATGGCGTCAGAAAAATACATTTAAATCAAATGGAAAACAAAATAATTTTTGCTACACTGACAGTTATTTTTTTGGAGCAAAAACTGTGACATTTTTTGATACGTTTACTTTGTTACTTTGTATTTAAGTCATTTATTTTCTCAAGTAAATGCAAAAAAAAAAAAAAAAATTACCGGAAAAAACAAATGCATCTGAGTTTACCAGATTAATTTTGTGAAAATATAGTAAAAATGTAAACATACTGTATTTATAGATTAACATTAAAGTTTTAGTTTAAATCTGTAATTCACAAAACAATCAAAAAAGCTGCTGCTGCTTTTTACATTTACGGACAATCACAATAATAACCACCATAACTATAAGATAACTTGTTCTTTTAACATACAAAAAACAAGTTTATTTCACAGTATTTTACTGTAAACTTGCAAGAGGAATTTACCGTTAACTTGCTAACAGGTTTTTACTGTAGTATTTTTACAGTCTTTTCTTGCAATTAAAATTACAATCGCTTGTACAGTGTGTCTTGATTTAAGAATATTTAGATGTTTGAACTGGAAGGAAGATGCAAGAATTATTCAGTATAAAAGCATTTTTTTGCAGTGTGGACCCCATTGATATCCATTGTATGAATCACTTTGTGGAGACATTTTTCAAAATATCTTCTTTTGTGTTCACAGAAGACAGTCAGTCGTACAAATTTGGAACAACACAAGGATGAGTAAATGATGACAGAATTTTAATTTTTAGATGAACCATTCCTAGATTCCCTAAGAGGACTCTAAGTCCTTTAAATAGTCACTGACAAAGAAGCCCTGCTTATTAATGTTGACAGTGAAAATTAATGCATGTTGATTCAAATAATACTGCAAACACACTCCACAGTATGACAGAGAGAGATAGCGGGAACTATCCCTTTATCCCTATTTATAAGTACTGTTTCTACACAGAATTTGTGTGTATTTGCGTGTATTTCTGCATGCTGTGTGTGTATGCGTGCTGTGTTTCTGTGGTCTTAGCTGCTGTCCGTGCAGCGTGCTGCAATGGTGTTAGGGTTCTCACTATAGTTACATGTGCCAAGGGCAGCATCTGTCTCTCTCCTTCCATATAATTTGCTCTAATGATGCCTAATGATACATGCGTGAGAACACACACTCCTACACACAAAATACAATATCAGAACACACACGCACCACATTATCAGAACACGCATTGTAAAGTCAGAACACACACTTCCTCAAAAGATTTTATTTTTTGAAGAGGACTCGCTGATCTTATTCCATCTTAACTCTGCCTAGCTCTCTGGCTCTAGTCTGGGATTAAAGAGGGTCTGTAGCACGAGCAGTCCTTCATTTTTGCGTTTTTCCTCATTAAAAATCTCTCCTTGCTTGATCCCCTTCTCTTTTCTATGCATTCCACCCTTTTCTCTTCCCACTCACTCCCACTCCTCTTTCTCTCCTCTATTCTTTCCATCTCCCCCCGAAGGATTTTTGTGTCTTTCTCTGGCACGCCTAAATATATGCGATTGAGACGGAGAGAATGAGAATATTTTTGTGCATTACGATCCTTCTCTTTCTTTTCTATCATCTTGGCTCGTCCGCCTCTTTGGCAGATGTGTGGCATATTATCTTGGCTGCTTGTGAAATCGCTCATGTTTTGCACCTCTCTTAATACAACTCTTTTTAGGATGCTATCACGCTGATCCGAGAGGCTCTGCGGCCCAGATGTAATGAAAGCCGAGCGGATCGTACATGATGAAGAAAGCCTCCTGCTACTGCGCAGGCCTGCCATCCCAATTAACCAGCCTCACGCTACCGATCAGCCCCGTAGCCTCAGTATGTGATCTTTCTATCCGAGAACGCACTGCTGTTAACATACTCCGATCAATGTCTAATTGAACTGCTCTAATTAGGTTCTATTCATTTATTGTTAGCTGTAGAGGTCAAGCTGGAGAGTTGCGGCATCCCCTCGATCAGAAAAGGCGTGGGGTAGTTTCTTCTGTGAAATACTAGAGTTGCTATTAAGAAGAATTAAACTAGTGGAGTTCAAAAGCTGGCGACGTAGACTGCATGAGTCTTGTTGCGTTGGTCATGATTCATATTTCATAACTTGCAGCGTGCGGATATTACATGATCGCTATCACAGGATAGACTTTATCTGTCAATGTAATCATTAAAGCCTGAACAAAATATTAAGCAATATGTTGTTGCTCCTTTAAGAGCTGTTGTGATGTGGTTGAGTTTTGGTGATGTCTCACATTTTGGACTTAAAATAAGGGTTTGGTGTGTATTTTCTCTGCACATTGAATCAAAGAGGCCTAGTTTTTAATAGGTCAGGGCAAGGCAAGGCAAGTTTATTTCTATAGCACATTTCATACACCGTGGTAATTCAAAGTGCTTTACATAAAAGGAAGTGAAATAGTCATTAAAAATAATAAATCACAGCAATAAAAACAAGGAATTTAAAACAAACATTCTAACTCTTCCGTACTAAATGAAAAAAACCTTCCAAAACACCTAACTACAGGTACATCTAAAAACAAATTGAATATGGTGAAAAAGTTATTTTTTCTTGTAACTTATTTCAAAAAGTGAAACTTTCATATATTTTAGATTCATTACATGTAAAGTAAAACACTTCAAACGTTTTTATTTTTATTTTGATGATTACAGCTAATGAAAGTCAAAAAACAGTATCTCAAAATATTAGAATATGTACATTTGAGTTTCAATAAATGACCATCCATACAGTATAAATTCTGGGTATCACTTGTTCTTTGAAACCACAATAATGGGGAACACTGCTGACTTGGCAATGGTCCAGAAGATGATCATTGACACCCTCCACAAAGAGTGTAAGTCACAGAGGGTCATTACTGAAAGGGGTGGCTGTTCAAGGAGTGCTGTATCAAAGCATATTAAATGCAAAGTTGACTGGAAGGAAGAAATTGGGTAGGAAAATGTGCACAAGCAACAGGGATGACTGCAAGCTTGAGAATACTGTCAAGCAAAGCCGATTCAAACACTTGGGAGAGCTTCACAAGGAGTGAACTGAAGCTGGAGTCAGTGCATCAAGAGTCACCACGCTCAGACATCTTCAGGAAAAGAGCTACCAAGCCACTTCTGAAACAGAAACATCGTCAGAAGCATCTTACCTGGGCTAAGGAGAAAAATAACTGGACCGTTGCTCAGTGGTCCAAAGTCCTCTTTTCAGATGAAAGTAAATTTTGCATTTAATTTGGAAATCAAGGTCCCAGAGTCTGGAGGAAGAGTGGAGAGGCACAGAATCCATGTTGCTTGAAGTCCAGTGTGAAGTTTCCACAGTCAGTGATGATTTGGGCTGCCATGTCATCTGCTGGTGTTGGTCCACTGTGTTTTCTGAAGTCCACAGTCAACGCAGCCATCTACCAGGACATTTTAGAGCACTTCATGCTTCCTTCTGCTGACAAGCTTTATGGAGATGCTGATTTCATTTTCCAGCAGGACTTGGCACCTGCCCACACTGCCAAAGGTACCAAAAGCTGGTTCAATGACCATGGTGTTACTGTGCTTGATTGGCCAGCAAACTCGCCTGACCTGAACCCCATAGAGAATATATGGGTATTGTCAAGAGGAAGATGAGAGACACCAGACCCAACAATGCAGATGACCTGAAGGCCGCTATCAAAGCAACCTGGGCTTCATTACACCTGAGCAGTGCCACAGGCTGATCACCTCCATGCCACGCCGCATTGATGCAGTCATTCATGCAAAAGGAGGCCCAACCAAGTATTGAGTGAATAGAAATGAACATACTTTTCAGAAGCCTGACATTTCTGTTTAAAATATCCTTTTTTTATTAATCTTATGTATTATTCAAATTTTCTGAGACACTGAATTTGAGGTTTTCATTATCTGTAAGTCATAATTATCAAAATATCAAGAAATAAAGGTTTGAAATATTTAACTCTATGTGCAATAAGTCTATATAATATATGGGTTTCACTTTCTGAAATGAGGGACAAAAAAACATATTTTTCATCATATTCAATTTTTTTTTAGATGTACCTGTATTCCACTACTTCACCCCCTACTTACTTTGACCATCATGAACCAAACAAATAGAACTCAGAGGTCCTACTTTCAACTAATTAACCAACACACTTGTCTTTCTTTGCCCTCATTCTCTTTACTATCACAGCAATTACTTTAACCTTCTGTTTAAACATTTAAATTATATAAAAATGTATTTAAAATGAATATAAAACAGTTAAGAATAGAAAATGAATATACATAAAATACAGTGCAGTCAGTTCAGATGTAGCACAGCGCTCATTCAACAAATGCACAGCTAAACAGATGAGTTTTGAGTCTGGATTTAAATGTGGCTAATGTTTTAGCACATCTGATCTCTTCTGGAAGTGGTTTCCAACTGTGGGCGGCATAATAGCTAAAAATGGACTCCCCTTGTTTTGTGTCAACCCTTGGTATTTCTAACTGACTCGATCCTAATGATCTGAGTGGTCTGTTAGGTTTATATTCAGTGAGCATATCAGCAATGTATTTAGGTCCTAGGCCATTGAGTGATTTATAAAGGAGTAAAATAACTTTAAAATCAATCCTAAATGGAAGCCAGTGTAAATGTGACTGGTGTGATTATGCTCAGATTTTCTGGTTCTAGTCAGAATCCTGGCAGCAGTGTTCTGGATGAGCTGCAGCTGTCTAATGGTCTTCTTTGGACGGCCGGTGAGGAGAACATTACAATAATCCACCCTGCTGGTGATAAAGGCATGAGCAAGATTCTCCAAATCTTGACTGGAAACAAAACACTTAATTTTTGCAATGTTTTTGAGATGATAGTATGCTGATTTAGTTACTGCAGTGCTTTGACATGACTACAAAAAAACTAAGGTCTGTCTCCAGAATCACCCCAAGATTTTTGACTTGATTTTTAGTTGTTTGACCCCTAGAGTCAAGGTATGCATTCACCTTGAGAACGTCATCTTTGTTTCCAAATGTAACGACTTCAGTTTTCTCCTTGTTTAACTGAAGAAAGTTCTAGCACATCCAACTGTTAATTTCTTCAATGCATTGGCAGAGGGAGTCAATGGGGCTATTGTCATTTGGCGATAAGGCTAGGTAAATCTAGGTATCATCAGCATAGATGTGATAGGAAATTTGGTTCCTTATCATTATTTGACTTAGTGGGAGCATACAGGCTAAAAAGGAGCGGTGCAATAATTGAGCCTTGTGGGACTCCGCATGTCATGGATGTCCACTTAGACTTATGCTCTTCTATACTCACATAAATGGTTCAGGTCATATTTAGAAGGGAGAGGTTATAGAGTACCATCACAGAAAGCCCGACCCAGTTTTCCAGTCTCTCTAGAAGTATGTTATGATCGACAGTGTCAAACGCAGCACTAAGATCTAGTAGTACCAGCACTGATATTTGGCCGGAATCAGAATTAAAGCGAATATTATTTATTATCTCAAAGAGTGCTGTCTCTGTGCTGTGATGTGCTCGGAAACTAGACTGAAAATTGTCCAGGTATCCATTTGAGTTTAAGTAGTTGTTCAGCTGATTAAAAACGACCTTTTCAATAATCTTACCTATGAAAGGAAGATTTGATATTGATCTATAGTTGCTCAACATGGTGTTATCAAGATTGCGCTTTTTCAGAAGGGGCTTAACAACTGCAGTTCTTCAGGGAGTTTGGAAAAGTCCCAGAAAGAAGTGAGGCATTCACCACTTCTAAGAGATCAGCTTCTAAACCGTTAAGCACACTTTTGAAAAAAAGATGTGGGAAGTGTGTCAAGAGAACAGGTTGACGATTTAAGATGCTGAACTATTTCTTCCAAAATTTTACAATCAATTGCTTAAAAAAAAGACAGTCACTTATTTTTGAAATTGCGGTCGAATCTGTGTGACCTCTGCATAACTTGAGGATGTGCCAATCTCCTTTCTGAAATTATTGATCTTCTCAGAGAAGAAGGAAGCAAACTCATTGCATTTGCTGTCGAGAGCATTTCACTGGGAATCTAACTTGGGGGGGGTTGTCAGTCTCTCAACAGTAGCAAAAAGAGTGCAAGTGTTTAAGTTACTGTTTATAAGGTTTGAGAAGAAGTTCTGTCTAGCTGTGGCTAGTTGTACATTGAAAGCATGAAGGCTGTCTTTATAGATGCTATAGTGAATTTCGAGTTTCGTCTTCCGTCACATCCGCTCAGCTTTTCTGCATTGTCTTTTCATCCTCCTAACTGCTGTTTATTTTCTCTAAGATGATTTTTGTCTGCCAATCTTCTTGCTGACCTTTATCGGAGCAATATCATCAATAACATTCTTAACTTTTGAGTTAAATGAATCCATGAGAAGGTCAACAGAGTCTGCAGAAATGCTTGGTGTTAAAGATATTGCCTTCATAAATAGCACACTGTTCTCGTTAATGCATCTCTTTCTGACATAGACAGATCTAGATTCAGTGGTAACATAGATCAATATATCAAAGAAGATACAGAAGTGATCAGATAGTGCTACATCATTGAGAAAAATAACAAGTTCCGTGAATAAAAGGCCTGTAAATAATAATAAACAGAACCTGGAGCACCTTTCAGCACAAAACTAGGTATTCGAAAGACAAATATGACCAAATGACACTTGCTTGCATTGATAAACAAAATAGAGCAGCTACACCTCCACCTCTTCTACACCTCCACCTAAAGTTAGGAGGGGCTTCTACTGTTGCACAGTCTTCTCCTGCAGACACAAGTTGTTTGTGGTTATAAACTAAAGTTACATTTTGTCTCTACAGCAATCTTAGATTGACGCATTATAGGCCGCAGATTAGATGGGTCAGCTGCCTGTAAGGCTTGAGAAGGCCTTAGACCAGGGGTCGGCAAGTAAGTTTGCCATCGGGCCAAAAAAACAATTTCGTTTACATTGTACATCAAAACTGTTACATTGTCTTTTGTAAATGGCAGTGAGCTGTTACTCTGTTAAATCCTGGAGGACAGTCATTAACAAAAAGTCATATTTGTGTGGGGGTGTCTGGCAGAGTATGTGAGCGGAGTGGAGCACCAACTATTTCCCCTCCACGCTCCTAGCATTTAATAATAACTCCGCTCTGGGTTCACCGTTTCCCGCTCCGCTCCTCACTCACTGATATCAGAAACACCGCTCCGCGTATAAAGCATTTCAGTATGTTTGAAATATCATAGTTCTGTTCATCACGTATATTACAAAATAAAATAAAATAACAGAAGTTTCAAAGTGACTTATTGGGACGCTGGTGTGCAAACTTTTCTTTCCTACCACGTCCACATGACAAGCTAATAACATGGTTGTCAGCATTATAATAGCTGCTTTTTTTGCTGTGCAGATTTTGTTTATGATGAAAATAACTACGTTTTCATCAGTTATTTTACCTACGGATCGATGCATTTCTTACAGATTTCTGCTCATTCGAAATCAGATACAGATGAAGTAGCACTGTAAGATTACATTTGTCTGAATGCATTATTGAGAGCGACTGTGTGTGAACAAGTGTTGTAGTACTTGTTTAAATCATGCTTTCAGCTGAAAATATTCAGTATCTAGACTAGAAGCAACAAACTAATTCCTTGAGAACTATAACTTACCGCTCATGTCCATTGCCATCATCATATAGTCTTCACATACTTCTGATTTGAGTGATCCTTCTCTATCAAGCTAGCTAAATATTAACATGTGCATTCTTGCTAAATATGCAGTTATATTATGGGATGTTGGCATGAATTGTACTTGTGATGGTGGTGGATCGCTCTTGGAGCGAGTGAAAACCACGACTGCTCCTCGCTTCAGTCAAAGTAGAAATAAAGTAGAATTTTTAAGTAGAATTTGATTGAATTTTCTGATCAACAGTAATGTGTTGAGCCATGTGACTCTTCATCAGACAATGTAATCAGACAAAATATTAAAAGTCATGTTAATGGGTGTTAAATTACACATCTGGTATCATCAGAATCAGCAGGTTCTCAGATTAAATTTTATGTACAGTATAACATATCAAGCATTTCATGTGAAAAAAACTAGAAATATCATGGCTGAGAAGAACAGAGCACTCTGTATTAATCTACACAAATTAGGGATAACTTTAGTTCACTTTAAGCAATATGGGAATATTATATTAAAGCTTGAGACGTGGCGCAAAAAAACAATTTACAGACATTTAAACAAAATGTTAACATACTGTGTAGTTTGAGGAGACAATTGAACTGGAAATAAAATTACTGCACAATGAATTTCTGTATCCTTTAAAATTGAAATGAGTTTTCTGTGTGAGCTCTCAAGTGCAACACTATTTTATTTTATTGGTGTATTTGTTTCAAAACAAAGGAGACACATTAGGGCTGATGTTCTTCACAGTTTTCTTTTGAATGAGAACGTGACTGAATGAAATTAAGAGGAGTCAACTTAAGCTTTCAGTGTTGCACAGATGAAAATAAAGATAAGACAGAAGGAGAGCCGCTGTTTCTTTTGAGTGACAGTGACATTGACACTAACAGACATCAAAGCGATGATGTCACATCCCCTAAACTCGACCTGGCTGTCACCATGGTAATGAGTTGTTACTGAAGTGCACTAGAATACATGCCTTTTAATTCACTTTCTCACATTTCTCTTCTAGTCAAACGAAACTCAAATTGAGAGTTAATTGGACTCTGTATCTGAATTCCTGTCTTGTGAGATAGCAGAGGAGAGAGAAGCATCTTCAAACGGGGATGCGTTAGATCAGGAGAGGATGGGGGTTGGTATTGATGGGGGGGGGGGCAAGGAGGGTCTAAGAGCTTTGCACATTAATGTGTATGAAATTAAAACTGGAATGTTATCCTCTCTATTAATTGAAGGCCATTAGAGACTAATAGGGCCAAGTCTCATTATTTCAGCCTAGCAGTTTTAACCATCTGCTTACTGAGCAGACAGAAAACAGGTTACAGGTTATGATGGAGAGAGAAGGAAATTGATGGATAATTGGTTTGGTACAAATAACATGTGAGAAACAGCACCAGCAGGAGAGAAGTAAGGTATGGGAAGCCCAGAGCCAGAAGGTGCACAGAAAACAGCAAGCAGATTGGAATGACTAAGTGGCATTAAAGCACAAAAAATAAACAAATGCCACTTGTGAATGTTTTTTCAATATCAGGGATGACTGTGAATATATTAGCATGAGCTACAGTCTATAACAGCATGTGTAGTTCAGTACATGTACAGTTTAGTGTCTAAAAGTATAAAATCAAAAGTTGACATATACGTGTATAAGAATAAAAGGCAACACTATTTTTGAATGTAAAAGAACTGGACTGTTGCTCAGTGGTCCAAAGTCCTCTTTTCAGATGAAAGTAAATTTAGCATTTAATTTGGAAATCAAGGTCCCAGAGTCTGGAGGAAGAGTGGAGAGGCACAGAATCCATGTTGCTTGAAGTCCAGTGTGAAGTTTCCACAGTCAGTGATGATTTGGGCTGCCATGTCATCTGCTGGTGTTGGTCCACTGTGTTTTCTGAAGTCCACAGTCAACGCAGCCATCTACCAGGACATTTTAGAGCACTTCATGCTTCCTTCTGCTGACAAGCTTTATGGAGATGCTGATTTCATTTTCCAGCAGGACTTGGCACCTGCCCACACTGCCAAAGGTACCAAAAGCTGGTTCAATGACCATGGTGTTACTGTGCTTGATTGGCCAGCAAACTCGCCTGACCTGAACCCCATATGAGAATCTATTGTCAAGAAGAAGACGAGAGACACCAGACCCAACAATGCAGATGACCTGAAGGCCGCTATCAAAGCAACCTGGGCTTCATTACACCTGAGCAGTGCCACAGGCTGATCACCTCCATGCCACGCCGCATTGATGCAGTCATTCATGCAAAAGGAGGCCCAACCAAGTATTGAGTGCATAGAAATGAACATACTTTTCAGAAGCCTGACATTTCTGTTTAAAATATCCTTTTTTTATTGATCTTATGTAATATTCTAATTTTCTAAGACACTGAATTTTGGGTTTTCATTATCTGTAAGCCATAATCAAAATTTCAAGAAATAAAGGCTTGAAATATTTCACTCTATGTAATGAATCTATATAATATATGGGTTTCACTTTCTGAAATGAGTGACAAAAAAATATTCACCTTTTTCATGATATTCATTTTTTTTTTTTAAATGTACCTGTACAATGTAATGTAGAGGCTAATACAAAAACAAGGTGCTGAGACCCTGAGGAGCAGACACACTTTCACATGTGAGTCACACATACACACACACACATAAAGGAAGACCAACAGGCATGACCATATAATGAGAAATATGGTGACAGGCACATTAGCACATTGACCATGTGTGCAGATAGGGAGGGGTCATGTCAAAGGGTACCATGTCTAGGCTACTGTCATAAGCACAAGAGCTGACCCAAGTGGTCTCATGCATGATTACATACACATACACTCTCACACCAGTTGACAGTCGCACAGTCTCCACCGCACATTACTGACACAGCAGGGGCCTGCCAGATGTTCAAACCGAAGAGACATTCATACAAATGCACGAACAAACACATGAACACACACTGGCGCACCTGCATGTCTGACATACAGAGCAGAGTTTCTGACTCTATGTGCACTCTTTGCACCCTTCCGTCATCACTCTCTCTCTCATTCACACACACACACACACACACACACACACACACACACACACACACACACACACACACACACACACACACACACACACACACACACGCACACACACACACAATGAGGAGAGGTAGAATATGGTCTCTGTGGTCTCTTTTGGAATTTCCAAAGGCTTGTTGCTAGGCAACAAGAGGAGCTTCTTTACCCAGTAGTGATACGATGAGGGGAAAGGATTGAGAGATGAAGGGGTGAACAATACTTTAAACGTAATTTTAACTACTCCATGAAGTTACTGATACTCTGTTACATTTACATCTATTTTTAATACAGTTCATTTATTTTAAATTCATCCATGTGCCATTTGGAAATATAGTCCAGTGCCAAATGTATTAAACAGTTGACCCAAAAATGGAAATTTACTCTATTTAATTATATATTCGTAATGTAGATTAATTTAATTCTTCATTGGAGCAGATTTGGAGAAATTTTGCGTTACATCACTTGCTCACCAATGGATCCTCTGCAGTGAATGGGTGCCGTCAGAATTGTTGCTTCTGGCCAAAAAGTGTATAATCCATAATAATGCTTCCTCCAGTTAAACAAACAAAAAACAAAAAAAAATTAACAGATTTGTTTAGAACCTTTTTCTCTTTTAAACAGTGCTTGATCTGTGCATGCTTCTCTCCTGATTCAGATTAAAATAAATTCACTAAAGAAAGCAATACTTTGGATAGAGGACTTTAGCTGGAAGCAATTTGAAGATAAAAATGCCTTAATGATGAATTTTCTTATTACAATCATACAGATTTTTTTTCACTTCACATGATGTTAATTGATGCACAGGAGTTATGTGGATACTTGTGAATTACTGTGATGTTTTTTTTCTGACGGCACCCATTCACTGCAGAGGATCCATTGGTGAGCAAGTGATGTAATGCTAAGTTTCTCCAAATCTGTTCTGATGAAGAAACAAACTCATCTGCATCTTGGACAGTGTTGGGGGGTAACTAGTCACATGTAACAATTGTTCATGTATATGCTTTATTTTTTAAGATTAACTGTTTTTCCGAGGAATTGTTATGCTTGTGTTTCTAATATCTATACAAAGATTTGATTTAAAACCAAAGCTATTAAATTATTTCTTGTTACGATTTTAAAACTGCAATTGATTTAATTGAATCAGAATGATCTCAAAGTAAAAAGAAAGGCTAAAGTCTGATTTTGTTAATATTAAATTATGATCTTATTTCAAGTGATGAAGGCTTTTGAACTCAGTGTTGAGTACTACTGTAAAGTTAACCATGCCTGCTTTAAATGTTTGGAAATGGTTAACAGTTGAAAACATTAGAAATTTAGAAAAGTAATCAAATGTAATCAGTTACATTACTTTAATAAAGTTGAAATAGTTACACTACTTGTTACATTTTTAAACAGGGTAACTTGTAATCTGTAATCTATTACATTTACAAAGTAACCTTTCCAACACTGATCAAAACTCTCCATTGTTATATACCTGTACATACAATTGTCAATGTGTATATTGTTATTCCTTATTTACTTTAATTATTTTTATTATCTGTGTTTTATTGTTCTGTCACTGTCATTCTGTTGCACTGCGGTAGCTTCTGTCACAAAAAACTAATTCCTCGTATTTGTGTAAACATACCTGGCAATAAAGCTCATTCTGATACACAGACCAAGACTTAATTTGCAAGTTAACATTTTTGCATGAAAATGTCTAACCATATGTACTTGTTTGTTCTGGTGATTATGGGAAATTAAGAAAAAGCGGATTGCGGTTCTGCAGTGTGTCTGTGTGAGAATGACATAAATG
The DNA here is from genome assembly GCA_027422405.1 of Ptychobarbus kaznakovi. Taxonomy (NCBI): domain Eukaryota; kingdom Metazoa; phylum Chordata; class Actinopteri; order Cypriniformes; family Cyprinidae; genus Ptychobarbus; species Ptychobarbus kaznakovi. The sequence goes on along the minus strand of CM049807.1, from coordinate 3,784,374 downwards.
GATTATCTTGTGTTTTGGTACAAGCAAAGTGCAAGGGGGAGGTGTAGAGGAAACCATTTATTTCCTTCCACTGTGTGTATACAGCAAGATGAATATGAAGTTTTATAACTGTGAGTTGTATAAACATGAGGATAATTTCAGTCCCTCTCAAAATGAAGTATATTTCAGACAGTTTTGCATGTTATATTCGTGATTACTACTGAGTTCTGCTAGTTCAAAGATCTTGTGAGACAAGATATTTCAATATGTTGCATAATAATCGTGCATTTTTCCTTAGTGTTCTGTTTTTTATATCCTATAGCTACAGTACACCTCTCTGAGCCTTTAGGCTGCAGATAGCAGCTCTTTACTCTTGACCTTCACGAGGTGATATAATTCAAAGCACGTTTGGAAAGAGAAAATGACTTAAAATCTGACCAACCTACAGATTCCTGTGCCTACTGACTGATTAAGTATTAATCTAATGCTTTAGTTTTGTGTGCATATTTCTACAAATTATATTAGCCTAAAAGAGATCTTTCAACATTTATGGACTCCATTTAAAAGTGCCTACATAACTCACAATAGGCAGAACTTGTTTTTTATATTTCGTATTACTGCAGATTCTTATTCAGTTCATTGACCAGTTTTGCTTAAGAAACTGCCTGTGATTTAATGTTATGCAGCCACAATTGTGCATAACACAGAAACCAGTCTGAGATAATTTAAGCTTCGTGACATGGTGCCACCTCATCCCTCCCACAGTCTCTTCCAGCTCCTACCATCAGGAAGACGGTTCCAGAGCATCAGAGCCCGCTCCGCCAGACTGCTCAACAGCTTTTTTCCCCAGACTGTGAGAGCCCTGAACTCAACTCACACCGCCCCTCTCTGAAACCACATACAAACTCCCTACCTCCTGAAACATGGACCATTGCACCCCCCCCCCCCCCATACCACATCACGGAAAAAACTGAAACTTTTTTGTGCAATTCGAAGTGTGCTACACACAGGTGAGTGGGCCTGTACAAACCACCTAGTAACACACTCTCCTCTATTCGCACTAGACACTTTTCACACGTTACTATGTGTATATAATCCCACAAAAAGACTCAATAGTATATGTGTGTTTACATGCTCATGCACTACAAATCACCTTACACTGTTCCCCAGCCAGCTGCTTGACTTACGATGTTTCTCTCTGCACATGTACAGTATTCATTTGAAGCATTCGTACAGTTTGTATTTTTTAGTCTATGTATAGGTTAACATTTATACACAGTATATTTATAGTCAAAATCTGTCAGTAGGTTAGTTGTGTATAGGTTTATAGTGTTCTTTTTTACTTCATTGTTGTATGTCTGTATTTATGAACCACCATGGTCCTGTGAGGCACGACATTTCGTCCCACGTGTAGCGGAATGACAATAAAGCTCAACTTGAACTTGAACTTCTGCTGCTGTAGCCCATCTGCTTCAGGGTTCGACGTGTTGTGCGTTCAGAGATGGTATTCTGCATACCTTGGTTGTAACGAGTGGTTATTTGAGTTACTGTTGCCTTTCTATCATCTCTAACCAGTCTGCCCATTCTCCTCTGACCTCTGACATCAACAAGGCATTTTCATCCACACAACTGCCGCTCACTGGATATTTTCTCTTTTTCAGACCATTCTCTGTAAACCCTAGAGATGGTTGTGCGTGAAAATCCCAGTAGATCAGCAGTTTTTGAAATACTCAGACCAGCCCTCAGACCAGCCGTCTGGCACCAACAACCATTCCACGTTCAAAGTCACTTAAATCCCCTTTCTTCTCCATTCTGATGCTCGGTTTGAACTCCAGCAAGTCGTCTTCACCACATCTAGATGCCTAAATGCATTGAGTTGCTGCCATGTGATTGGCTGATTAGCAATTTGTGTTACCAAGCAATTGAACAGGTGTACCTAATAAAGTGGCCGGTGAGTGTATACATTTTATGCAATTCTGATCTATTATCATCGTTGGAAACCTGGAATACTTTTTTCAGGATTCTTTGATTAATAAAAAGTAAAAAACAAGCACAGCATTTATTTAAAATATTACTTTTGTAACAATAGCCTATACGTTGAAAAGCTTGAGGTCAGTATTTAATTTTTTGAAAGATATTAGATTTCATCCAGCAAAGATTTGCTAAATTGATAGAAACAGTGACAGTAAAGATTGAAATAGCTAGAAAACATCTCTATTTTGAATAAATGCTGTTCTTTTTCATTTTTTTTATCTATCAATGAACCCCAAAATGTATCACGGGTTCTAAAAATAAATAATCAAATAAAAATGTAAAAGCAGCACAGCTGTTTCCAATATTGATAATAAATCAGTATATCATAATGATTTCTGAAGGATCATGCACTGAAGACTGGAGTAATGATGCTGAAAATTCAGCTTTGCATCACAGAAATAAATTATATTTTAAAGTATATTAAAATAGATAAACATTCTTTTAAATTGTAATAATATTTCACAATATTACAGTTTTCTGTATTTTTGATTAAAAATGCAGGCTTGATGAGCATAAGACACTTTCATAATGCTGCATAATTATCAAAAATGGTAACATGATAAAGTCCTTTCACGTCACCATTTCGCCAGCCTACACTTCACATAATAGGCCTGTAGGTGGCACTTGGGCTTCATTAACTATGAGAGTTTCATGAAATAGCTAGTAAACGTGCATCATACATAAATGTAAGTGAATTGAATAGCCGACTGATTACCATTATTGCAACTTTTGGCACTGCACGGTTTTATGCACTGCTTTTGTAGTCATTTAGCATCCATTTTCTCAGCGATGTAATTTGATTTATAAAATGAGACAAACCGCAGTTCCGGATCGCTCCACAAATAAGCTCTTCTCTCCCATGTTATTTTCAACCGATTTATGAATAAGAACGGAAAATGACTGCTCAGCTCCACTTCACATTTGTCCAATGAAATTTGAACTTGAGCCAGATCATGATTGGTTGGTGTATTATACATGACAAACAGGCATTGATGAATTATGTAATATTCTAAAATATATAATATATGGATTTTTTATTAAATCGACACACTAGCTTTTATTATTTATTTAAAAAAGTTCAAAATATTATATTTTTCCTTCCTTCGACCCACTCACTGAAAGAACCATATATGGCATGAGAGCCTATGGTTTCTGAACAGACTGTGGAATATCAATCTGTCAAGCAATACGCACGCAACATAATAACACCTCAGATTGACAGATACAATAAACAGGAATTTTCTGTCTTTTGAGCGATTAGTTACCATTTTGTACATATTGTCATGTTAATTATAATTCAAATGCATTTTGTTTTATTGACTATAATATCTTTGCTATTTGTCTGAGAGGGGCACTTTTGAATAATTTTGAAAAAGGGCAGGGGCTTGAGCCCTCAAACCCCCTCTTCTGCACGTGCCTGCTTATGACTGCTTTTGTGGTCCAGGGTCACCAATAGATTTAGCAGTATACTGGGTCATTTGGAGCACTTCATACCACTTTGATGCACCAAATTCCTTAGGAGGTATGGGAGATTATAATCCAAACATTTCATAAATTTGCCACTCAAAATGTGGGGTTGCACTCATTGTGCATCACTCAGAAAATAAGTCGATTTAGTTAAATGTGTAAATGTTTAAATCACACAAAAAAACAAGTATTTTTACATTTTCTAAATAAGCTATTTTTATAATTTGATAAATGCTGATCGGTTCATGTAATATTTTTTTAAATAAAAAATGGATATCAGTGTATCTGTTATTTAAAACTCTTTATTTAAAGTAAAAAGTCAGTGGAGATGTCAAAGAACTCTCAGGTCAAATTTAGACGGAAAACAGTGGTTTAAAATAACTTTTAAAAATGTAGTAGCCTACCAAAACACCAAACGTGGTCAAAGCTATGGTTTAAACCCTACATTCAACATCACAAGCATATCGGTTCCTCTGAACAGATGCTCGCTCTGCAGGGCCCGTCTCGTGCAGAAGAGCGGTGGGTCTCTGACGAGGCACTGGGCCGCTCCTCTCGTCCTGAGGCGGATCCCGCTGTCCCGCAGAGACACCGGTGGTCGTTTGCCAGTAATAGCCGTCCGATTCAATCTACAAGACAAACGTGATTGTTCTATTAACATGCTTCCCTCTCAATTGTTAATCTGGAAAGATAAGGTGCTTCACGTACCTCTTCGGTGTCACTCTTTGGACTTCTTCTCCGCATTCTGGAGCTTCGCCACTATTTTGCGCTCGTGTCCTGCAGGGATGTGTTTGTTCGTGTTACAGCTCGCCTCCTTCTTCGTCCTGCCCTTGCGACTAGCGCACTCTGTAGTCAACACAGAACAGAAAGTCAGTAGGGCAACTACACATTATGGAGAACGTCGATGAATGAAAGCTATTAAAAAGTATAATTAGTGTTGCCAAATCCACAAAAAAGCCGTCATGGCAACACTACTGTAGCTACACAACTCTCAGAAATACATTTCATAGAGTTGCCTAATAATAAAGCGTTTTAAAACTTACCAGTATAACGGTCTGTTAAGTTATAATATTCATATTCATCGTAGTGGCGGTCCTCAAAAGTGGTCGGCTCAATGTTTTTCACCTCAACGTGGTTGCTCATTTTGTCAGCGATTAGCGAAACTTGTGGAGCAACAGCGGATGAACACAAGCAGAAGTTGTGCACAAATATGCGATGTTCAGTTATAGATGTGTTTCTAGAAGTCTTCTTTCTTGTCCTCGGTTCAGCGTTGTTTACAAGCCTGCAAGTTGCCTGCTTTTAAAGACGTCGCTCCGCCTTTGGTTCCTCGGCTCCCCGCCTGCTGGGTCAAAACGACCTGAAGGAAAGTTGCATCAGATGTGTGTTAATGTTTCATCAGCAGACCTCACCTACTGCCAGACAGGATGTCCTTCAGAGCAGAGCACATTGTTTTTGTTTTGGCTTACACTTTTGTTTCATATTTTCACAGTTTGATATGGATCTCAAGACTTAGGCCTAACTGTCTGTTCTTTTTTCATTTCAAGAAGACAAAACAACATTTTTAAACGTTTCAGTTAGTCTAATATTTCTGTTTTCATTAGCTAACTCTCTTTCTCCCCCAGTCTGAGTGTGTTTACTTATATTTGATAACGATCAGAAAGATTAGATTAATTTAGTTAATGTTTGTCTCCTCTCTTATTTACACCTGACCTAGCGTTGAGACTTCTCACGTCCTTCTGTGGACTGTGACCCACTAACCTCCTCTATTTTAAAGAAAGTATTGTCTTTATGGAGTGCGAGACTCATTTCAATAGCCTTTGTGCGAATGTCTATTTTCAGACTAAAAGGTTTGCCTATTCACGGTTGGAGATCTATTCCAGACGATTAGTTCGTCAAAACAGGGTACTGTATTATATAATTTGACCGACTATTATAGGAGATTGTCTTTGAATTGCACCTGCTGGGAAAACCAGCAGAAGAAATGCTTTGTGTTTTTATTGCAGTGTGAGTTTGGCTACATTCACAATGTCTTATCCACTCTAATTCAGTTTATTCTGTCAGTGCTGCTTGCGTGCCTAATAGCTGTAAAGACTCATTGAATGTGTGTGAAACCAAGCATGACAAAATGCACTACAGTGGCTACTGTCATCAGCATAGAGCATCATACGATGCAATCTGCCACAACTGGCAAAATCCACATCCTCCACTGGCAAAGTGAAGCCCAATCCATCATTCAAGATTCACTGCAGGCCGGCCACAAGCTGTTTTGTTCCTTGCCCAGCGGCAGTCATTATTGCACCATCAAAGCAAAGACTAGCAGACGAAAGCTTCCACCCTATTGCAGTTCATAGACTAAATAACATTTGTATAGGACATGTTCAAGGCTTTCTGCTAGTTAGCATGGCCCTGTTAGTCCCTGCTGATACCATATACAAGATTCTGAAAGCAAAAAGCATCTTTTCCCATCGAAAGCCATTCAAAAGGAATTAATACGTTTAAATGTTCTTTTCATCAAAGAATCGTGAATAATGGCTGATCAAAATACAGTTTAGGAGTAATTACATTTATAAATACATTACAATTTCGAAAACTGTTATTTTAGATTGTAATAATATTTCTCAATAAGTGTAAAACAATTCTAGTTTTTGATCAAATAAATGCAGTCTTAATAAACAATTTAATCAAATTCACCAATATATTTACAAGACTGACTATTTAGTCTTTCTGCTTCAAAATGTTTAATTCAGTGTGTTATTTGCTGTTTCTTATTTGTTTATTTGCTGTGTCTTTGTAATCATTGCAAATTGTTAGCAATTTCTGTGAAAATTGTTTCAAATCCTACTCCATTTTTTTACTATACTATATATTTTTATAATCTCTCTTGTCTATTATTAAGAAGTTTATCTGTGAAATGTATTTATTGTTTTACTTTGTTTTCTCGGCATGCTCTCATTTTGCATTGTACAAGCACATACGGCCATAAAGTCCTCTACTCATACAATGGAATTTGGCAGAGGTCTGTATGATGACTGCTGTGGATATTTTTGGGTGATGTAGTTTACAGTAAGACTGCTGTGGTTCTGTGCTGTTGTAATGACAGAGTAAGAGCACAAGAGATTCAGTTTTTCTACTGCACTCAAATATTCCACGACGCAGTCTTGTGTATGTGAGCGCATGAGCTACGTGAGAAATGAGGGAGGTTAGAGATTACAGAATGTATTTCTTCTTCAAGAGCCATAAACAATCCTGAGGTACATTGTAGAACGCTTTACCTCTCTCTCTCTCTTCTCTCTCTCTCTCTCTCTCTCTCTCTGGCTTTCTTCTTTAAGAGCCATAAGAAAGCCCAAAACAATGCGACCTGAGGTAGCACATGAGTGCACAGTGTGTAGAACATGCTGTACTCTGCTCTCTCTCTCTCTCTCTCTCTCTCTCTCTCTCTCTCTCATCTCTCTCTCTGAGACTCTCTCTCAGGCCTCTCTCTCTCTCTCTCATTTCATTTACCTCTTCTGTATTCTCTATGTGTCATCCTGGTACACCCGTTTGCACTCTCTCTCTCTCTCTCCCTCTCTCTCTCATTCATTCTCTCTCTTTTACCTATATATATATATTATATATCTCTTGTGTTGTGTTCTTTTATTCAATTTTTTTCTTTTGCACTGTCCACTGAGCGACCTGATTTGCTGTATCTCTAACTATAGTGCTCTAGTTCTTAATCTGAGTTGATTCTATGTTTTCTCAAATAAAACAAAACCGTTCTTCTCCCTGATCTCTTTAATTTTGTGCTCTGTTTTGGTACAAATTCTTCTCTTGTCCTTTCCCTCTTTAGCCTTGACTGTTTGCCTTGGCTTTCAAACTGATATCATGTGAGAGTGAGGTGTTCTGTACAGTAAATATTTACAAAGTTATTGGCTGTGCCAATATGCATTCAGCTATGAAAACATAACACATCTCTCTGCTTTTCACCATCCTTCTTGCACAGATCAGGATTTCTTTGCACAGCTTATCGCAGTCACAATACCATCACGAGTGTCTCTGTTGAAAATTAACTTCATATTATATCATCATTCACAGCCTTTGGACACAGAGTTCAGGTCAGATATATGAGGGCTTATTACTGTCTCAATGATCTACTGTCTCTTTTATTTCATCGTTGCTTTTCCACCCGTATGGTCTCTTTATGTGCCATGCATTTAAACTTGGGCCCTTTTGCTTTCACTATATCATTATATAACTTTGGTTTGGGTATTAAAACATAAATAGCACCAAAGCAAAAAAAAAAACTAATAATTGTAGCCCTCCACAAAACCAATTTATATGGTTCTTGAAATAAACACCGTTAAGATAGGGCCTTTTTTCCAAGCACAAAAATGAATAAAATATGCACAATAGCTATAAATAAATGTGACATAATAATGACAATAGTAAACATCAAATATGTTTTAAAAATAATTTTTGTATAGCTTATGAAAACAACATTTTCAACAAGAACAACTCCAAAAACAACCCAATCAATAACAGAAATGTGTGAACCTAAACATAACCCTTAATACACCTATCTAGCCAAATGTGTAGGTTAGTGTGGTGACAGTGACGATAATGCTAAAGATAACTTGTGATGTTTTGGAGCACATTGCATCTATCATTATCTTTTGATTATATAATGCATCCTAAATGTCATATAGTGGCAATATATCATAATATAAGAGTATGATATGTTTTAGAAAGAGGTGCATAATTTAAACCATTGGTGTTAGAGATTTATCTCTCTAAAATACTGACAACAAAGTCCCCAACATTTCTTCCTCAACAAGGCGTTTTGAAAACATGCCATGAAGTTTGTCCCTTCAATGTGTCCGTACGAGGCCTAGCTCGAAAGCTAGCCAATCAATGCAAAGGGAAAACAAATACTAAAACTCGTTAAGGAAAGCGAAACTGTAAGTAAATAAATGTTTCGTTCATAGTTCGTGTACTAATGCATAAGGTGTATCTGAAGAACATCGCGGAACTGTGTGTTTGGGTGAGATTCACGCGTTTCTCGTTTATCTGTGCGCGCGCGGAGGGTGTGATTGAGCTCCATCCAGTCCATGGCGCTCTGTTATGGATGTGGATTTAAGCTACATAAATAACACCTAAACCTAAATGCATTATTATTAGAATTATTGCATTATGGCACTATTACTTTAGTTTTGTGCAATGTTAGTGGTGCCGTTTAATTTGATTTATTTAATATTTATATGTCTTCTTGAGGGTTATTTACATGCACATTTTAATTCCAGTCTTAATCATTCTGGTTAAAGCTAACCGAAGTAATGTTTTTTTTTCTTGCAGGTATAATGGCTTTAGTGTCAGCAGACACCAAAATCGCAGAGTTGTTGAATGAGCTGCATCAGCTCATAAAGCAAACTCAGGTGAGCACTGCTCTGTCGTCCCATGCATGATCCCTGTAGCTTCAGTTTGTGTGCTTTACCCCACACTTTACCCCATCCAGTGTGTGTACACCCTAATCTCTCTTAAATACACAGGAAGAGCGATCAAGAAGTGAACACAACCTTCTGAACATCCAGAAAACACATGAAAGGATGCAAACAGAAAATAAGAGTAAGACATGGATTCCTATTGCATTGTTTACAATGAGAACAAGTCACATTAATATTAAGTTAGTAGTTGTAATAATTAATTGCATGAAGAGAATAAGTAATGTTCAATATTGTCAAACTAGATCTCTCTTGTATTTCTGAATTTAATGTCTTGTCTGATATTTCTGTTCCACATTATATCTGCGTATATCTTCCTCAGCTTCTCCATATTATCGGACAAAGCTGAGGGGTCTTTACACGACAGCTAAAGCTGATGCCGAGGCTGAATGTGGGTACGTTGATGCATTTGCAGTTGCTGCATTTTCCCTTTGCACCTCCTTACATCAATGCAAAGGATGCAGCTTCAGTTTAAAACAATACTTATTATAAAAGATGATTCACTAAATGATCTGTTCTGGACATTTTTCTTTTCATTGTTGACTATTTTGTTTTGTTTTTACAAATCATCTGGAAGATCTTGAACATCTTGTGGTTGTATAGCCCCATCTTGTGGAATGTTTGCCCAAGGCTCCCAGATGTGTGCTGACTGGAAAGACAGACTTGTTGAATATTATTCATCCTATAAAGCCTACGGCATCATACTTGATGCACAAATTTCTAAATTATCAAAACTTTTTGCAAGTACAATTTGTTTTATTGCAGTTCCATTAATGTCTACCATCAGATCGTGGTACACAAGTCTTTTTGCTGTGAAATCTTTACAGATTTTTATAAAATAAACTTTTAAAAGATTAACTTTTATGTTGTTAGCAATATCTCAAGATAAACACTTACTGGAATGAAGCAACTTAGATTTATGTTACTATCCCTAAATTAGTATTTTTGTTATTTACAAAATTCATGCCAATATGTGAGTATCAAATATAATGCATCAGGATTTTGAGGGGAAATTATTTATACATATCCTAATCATTATTGCATTGCATTGTATGTTTTGTCACCCACAATAAAAACGGCAGACCTTTGATCATAAAACTAAGCATTTACATACCATCTTACAAAGTCATATGACTGGGAGATATAGTTAAATCTGATATTTATTGGCATTTTATGCAATTAATCTGCTACACTGTTATAAAAATCTCATTGATTTACATTACAAGCTATCAGAATTTCATCTTTCCTTTTTGGACATATAAAAACTGCACCAAATCAAAATATTTTTGTTCACTATGGGCCTCTGAATTATTAATTTTTTTTTTTTATTATTCCTTGAGTATGAGCTCCATATTCTTCTGTATTATACCAAAGAAGCCTGATGTATCAAATGTACACAAAATGTGTTTTGCCCCCAAAGGTTCAATAACAGTTCCATATTAAGAAATTTCATTTTTTAACCATTACTAATATGTCAGGCTATACAGCGTTAACTGATCAGATTTATATGCACCCCTCCCACAGTATACTTCGCCGGGCGCTTGACAAGATTGCCGAAGTTAAATCTCTTTTGGAAGAGAGACGGATTGGTAAGTCTTGGATATTAGTTTGTAAACATGTTCATCTGCGTGTATTTGGACAAATGTGGAAGCTAATCAAAGCCTTGCCTTTCTGCAGCTGCCAGGATGGCAGGAGTGTACAGTGACACCGACCCACCCAGAAAGACCATGCGCAGAGGGGTCCTGATGACCCTGTTACAACAGTCAGCCATGACACTTCCTCTCTGGATCGGCAAACCTGGGGAGAGGTATTCAGAGTCTCCTACATTAGACTTTCTTCATTTTAGAAATGCTTATTTCGTCTGTGAATAATGAGTCAAAATGGTTACATTTCACTAATTCATACCTGTCTTACTCCCTCAGTCCACCACCACTGTGTGGCGCTATACCAGCAAGCAGTGACTATGTGGCTAAACAGGGTGACAAGGTGGCGGCGCGCGTGAAGGCCGTGGATGGTGATGAGCAGTGGATTCTTGCGGAAGTTGTCAGCTACAATCACTCCACCAACAAGTAATCATCTACCAGTTGAGCTCAGCAATGGAGCTATTTATTTACTTCGTTTTAGCCTTTAAACCCCATTGTGTAAAATGTAGCATCATGATGATATTTGTTTATCAGGTATGAAGTGGATGACATTGATGAAGAGGGTAAAGAGTAAGTACAGATCCATTATTCATGATTTTCACCCTCATATGAATTATTACACTACTGTTCAAAAGTTTTTTTTAAAGAAAATAATGTAGCAAGGATGCATTATAATGTTACAAATAAAATATTGGACAGCATAACTTTTTTCAACATTGATAATAATAAGAAATGTTTCTTGAGCACCAGATCAGCATATTATAATTATTTCTGGAGCATCATGTGACACTGAAGACTGGAGTAATGACCATCACAGGAATAATAAACATATTATAGTTATCTTATTAACTCCAAACCTTTGAACACTAGTGTAATTCCAGGAGTGCTTTACTCAAATGATCTCATTTTGTCACTTATTCAGGAGGCACACGTTGAGTCGGAGAAGAATAATTCCTCTTCCACAGTGGAAAGCAAACCCAGAGACCGACCCAGAGGCCCTGTTCAGTAAAGATCAGCTGGTGCTGGCCCTCTATCCACAGACCACGTGCTTTTACAGAGCTCTGATCCACACGCCGCCACATCGGGTGAGCCCAACAAGAATGAGTTAAAACACTGAAGTGATAAGAGGCTTCAGAGATACTTGAAGTGTTGAAGGCTTGTTATCACTCTTATTGATGCTACAAGGAGGTTTGTAGCAGTGCTAAAGCCTTCGAAACCCTTGTTAGAATTTTTGTATTATGGGTTTTGTTGCATCAATAGACCAGGTATATATGAATATAAGAATAGTTTACCCATACTTATGTCTTTTCCAGCCCCAGGATGACTACTCGGTTCTGTTTGAGGATACATCTTATGCTGATGGCTATTCTCCACCTCTCAACGTCGCTCAGCGATATGTAGTGGCCTGCAAGGAGAACAAAAAGAAGTGACAGAAAAATACAATACGGGACATTATTTGCAAACAGATCCTGCATGATTGTTGTGATTGAAAACAGGATATTGTGCATCGATTCTGTTTGTATGTGCTTTCCCCCCCATTTTCTGTTACCATGTACATAGTATTGGCGTATTTTATACTGCATCTTTTGTATGATGTTTTTGTGAGTCTGAATGCAAGGAGACCAACTGTAAGTGAATTGGGCTAAAGTAATAAACCCTTTATATGTGAATTAAAGGTGCACAAATGTCAAATCTATTGTCTGTATTTTGTAAAGGCCAAATAGTACATGTTTTAAATGTTAAAAATGGATCTTGTAAAGGGCTCGTAACCACAACAGTTATTCAGAACTTCACGTTCACCTAACAGTGGTTAATAATGCTATTTTATTTTTAACGGCCGATGCTTTTAAGTTTTTTTATATTCATCTTGAATATTTAATTCCATCCTTGATCTTGAGATAAATTCAATCTTGAAATATGAACATTACACCACCCCTTCCACAGGTGCATCTCAAAAAATTTGAATATCGTGGAAAAGTTATTTTTTTGTGTAACATGTGAAACTTTGTTACTTTGTCCGCCTCTGACTAAAACCAAAACATGTTGTGAAATATTTTCCTTTACATGTAATGAATCTAAAATATATTAAAGTTTCACTTTTTGAAATAAGTAACAAAAAACTGAACTTTTTCACAATATTCTAACTTTTTTAGATGCACCTGTAGACCTGTTTCCAGTATTGTATTATAGAGTGTAGCTGTTATAGTAATTTCTCTTCTGTTTTCTGTTTAAAATAATTATATAAATGATCTTAGCCTAGGAAAATTTCACCTTTCACTACAAATACACCTTTTCACTTTTTTCTTTAATTGCAGAAAACAGTAACTTTCAAAATTCAATACAAAATCTAAACAAATAAGAGAAAAACAATAAATAAATAAAAAGGCATAGCTCACATTTAATTTTAACGAATAAGGAAATTACAAAGTACCAGGGGATTAGTGTGTCATAGTATTTTACACATTTCATAGACTTTTTTATTGATTAAATATAAAAGTAAAAGTCAGAACAAAGCCAATTTAACAATAGAGAAATAATAAAGCATTGCGTGAATCTAAGTAAGAGTGAAATCAAGAGTATTATTAAGAAAAGACTGAAGGAAAGGTGACAAAAACAATGGCATACGGAGAAAAAAGGTCGATGGTTTTACAGAATTCAAAGGAAAGTGGGAGAGATGAGAAGTGCAGGGAAAAACAGGAGAGATGAAATAGTAATATCAAGGATGAGATTTGGACACACAAGATTAAATAGTACACTTTATAAAATGGGCAAACATGATACTGGAATGTGTGAATTTTGTGGTGAATCAGTGGAACATGTTATTTTGTACAGTCAGAAATACGAAACTGAAAGAAGGATTATAATGCAAAATTTTGAAAAAATAATAATTCTATTTAAACTGAGAGATATATTACAAAATAACTCGAAAAATTAATGCTAAAGGTTTTATTTTTCAGTACATAAAAATAACACATTTGTGGAGAGAATATTAAAAAAATAAAATAAAAAAGAGGGATTGTAGTAAGTCATTTTGATCCACTCTCCATACCAGTTGGTGGCGAAAATACACCATTTTGTTGTTTGTCAACCGCCAATAAATTTCAAGAAGAACGTGACGTCACGCCCTCACCGAGAGTGCGCGGAAACGAAACATGGCTGAAATGGTGAGATCTCCTTTATAACAGTTATACAGTGTTAAGTTTAAAGAGTTATTGCTACTCTAATTCTGCACATTTTACATAGACACGACGTCTGAGTAGTTATCGTCAGAAAACAATCCTGAATATCTAATGCGTTTGTCGTGAAACAACAACAACAGAAAAAGTGCTTTTGTACAAGTAAATGTGTAACGTTAAGTTATAACGTTAAGTTACCCCCAAGTTTGCGGTAACGTAACGTTAACTCACAGAGCGCCAGTTTAAAATTGAATAACGTTACGATTGTGCTTGTGTTTAACGTTACCTTGATCAATAAACAAAACAATAACAGTCATTTTACTCCGTCTCAATTGGAGTTAAACGTCGTTTAATCGTAGTATTAGTCGTTTACTGAACGGTTTTGATTTCTGTTGTGATCTATCCGTCAGTAAAAACAAATTAGCAATTTTGCCTAAGTTGCGATTGACACGCTAAACAGCTAACTATTACCTAAATGTATTTGACAAATAAATATAATTTCAGTTTAAATCCATGAGATAATATGGGAAACGTGTTGCCTTTTTCCTTATTTCAGGTATCAGACAGTGAGGGGGGTGTAACTGTATCAGACCCTCCAAAACAACCCCCCAAACGCCGACGCATCCTCGACGCTTCCTCCATCACAACAGTACCTGTTTACTCCAACAAGGTGAGTAGATCTCGCCTGCTTGACTTCAAAGACCTCCCTGACTGAAAAGAATATACTTCGTGACCTTTCCCACGTGTTTGATAATGTATCTGTAATCTAAATGCGTGGGGATAGATGTGTTGCAAGGTGCAAACATATGCTAAAAGATGAGTCAGATGTTACATTATTGTGTTTTAGGTTAACAGCTCCTTAAATCTGAACCCAATAACCTTCAGACACACCAATCTCACAGGTATGATATAATTTTTTTGTATGCTAACATTTTATTTTAGACATATATTTTTATTCAGCAAGGATGCATTAAATAAATTAAAAGTGACCATAAAGACATTTATGAGAGAAAAAAAATCTGTCAAATAAATGTAGTTAGGAATTTTTTTTACTGTTTTTTTTTTACTGTATTTTTTTATCAATGAAAGGCGCGCTTAATGAGAATATCCTTTCAAAAACATTTGAACATTTTCCAACCCCAAACATTTATATGATAACAGTGTATATCTGGCCTTTATGTAATTTTTGCTTCCTGTGAGCGAGGGTTTCTCATCACTCTTTATTATAGATATTTATTATGTTGTGGATGGGATTAATCCACCCCATCCTCACCGTTTTCATTTATCGTATCAGATGAGGAAAAGGGTGGTCCTCTGTGGTCTCCTTCTCCACCTCGCACAGCGAGACGGCCAATCAGCATTGATCTGAGTGGCTCAGAGGAGGAGCCAGAACAGACTGAAGCTCAGTAAGTACACAGGCTGACTTTGTTTCACCTTGATATATAGGTGTGTTCTTTCATCTAAACCATCATCTTCCTCGCCTCCCTAGGCAGATCCACCGTTCCCCCTCTCCACCATGCAGTCCACCAGTGAAACGGAGCAGACGGGCAAACCCAAAAATACAGTCAGTGAAATTATATAATAAAAAATGTCATGATCTGTCTTTTACATTGAAATTCTCATGCAGTTTTTAGTGTTTTGATGCTCTCATGACAAACAATGTTAGGAAATTCAAATTAATTATTAGATATTATATCAGAAGTAATGAAATGAACAGCTAGCCAGAGATATGCAGATCTGACATTCTCATCTCTCATCTCTGTCCTAGAGAAATCAACAGGAAATTGGATGCGATTGGTTCTCTGGTGTGTCTCTCGCCTGTGCCTCGGGAGCCTGTGGTTGAATACAGAAACTCTCCGTCTCCTGTGAATGACGACGATGATGACATCATCATAATTTCTTCTAACAGCAAAAAGAAACGACATCCCCAAAATACTGAAGACAGAGAGTCTGTGCGAGAAATTTCACTAAAATTTCGCTGTCGAACGGAGTTGTACAAAATCCCAATCCTGTCTGTAAGTGGAATGGAGACACTTGTTTATGACGTATTGCTCAATAAGTGGCGTATTTTTTTGGTTGAAAAAACTATATGAATATCTACTTTTTTAGTCAAACTGGAAAATAAATGTTTTTAAATTTGACTTTTATTGTATGTATGTGCCTTTTGATTGCAGACGGCTCCTTTGAGTAAAGCTGTGGAACAGTTGGCCAACAAGCTCAATGTCCGAACCAGCCAAATCCTGTTGTTAAAGAAAGATATTGATCTCCCTATTCACTCAACCGTCAGTGAGCTGGGTCTCGGCATAGCTGACATTATAGGTAATAGAAAGCAGTCGGGACTTTGAGCTGAATTCATTAGCATGCATCGCAGTGCACTTACAGAGTCAGTCAGGTTTCAGATGTAAAAAGCTCCATTCATTTTCTCCACAGGGAAATTCGTTTTAATGCTAACTGATAAACCTTTAAAGACAGACCTGTTGTGAGTTCTTGACATGGTTAGATGATGGTACATGGAAACACTTTTATAAATTACATACAAAATCCTGCAGCCTTCATGCAACTCCTTTTCGTCTCTGCTGTCTTTCCCAGATTGTGTAGTTACAGAGAATAAACAAGAGAGCGACAAAAGTAATGTCATTACTGTGCGACTGCAAGGCAAAGAGAAAGCGTCTGTGCAGGAGTATTCCCTACAAAAGGTGTGTACTGTACATCTTTTTGGACGTTCTTGTGTTTCTGTGAAATTGATTTAGTACTCAACTGTTATTGTTCTTTTTTTTTTTAAAGAATGCTCCTCTAGGGTCCGTCCTGTCTCAGTATGTCTCTGGTTTGAGCACCAGTGCTAGATGGAAAGGCAAGTTTCTCTTTGATGGGTCAAGGATCTCATATAATCAGACTCCAGCTGACCTGGACATGGAGGATGGTGACGTCATTGAAGTCTGGGCCTAAACGCCCTCAAATATTGATGTTCGGTACTTTTTCAAAACCATGTTCTCTTTGCAGTGTAACATGTAAAATGATATGGTTTCTGTGGTTCATAAGGATGGAGAACAAGATTTGTAGAGGAGGTCAGATTTCTTTTTTAGACCTTCTCGTCTCTTAAAACTGACCACAGAAATGTTTTTATTTTTTTAAGGTTTCATGAACAACACACATTTAGCATGTGTTTAAAGACATGCAAAAACAATATAAAGTAATTTTTACATGTATATGTGTATATTCATAAGATTAAAAAAAATTTGTATATATAAAAAGTTTACTTGATTGAAAGGATTATAATAAAATGACAAATTTGATGGATGTTTTTGTTGCATTGTAGCATTGCTTGTGTCAGTTTTCTAAAGGGCAATATTTGCTCCCTGGAGCTGGTTTTCAGGGGCATTTTGAGAGCATGATATTTTTATTTTATGAAACAACACCACACACATGTATCATGTAATTCAACTTAATCAACTGTATTAAATTATTAACTGGAACAATCATAGCTGTTACCTATAAAAATAAATCAATGCCAATTGCTAAAGTACCTTTAAACAGGATAACATTTGCTTCTCAGGTTGTAAATACTGTGATGTCTAGAAGCAATGACCATCGAGAGAGCAACAGTTACATTTGACAATCATTTAGCAGACGTAGCAAGGTTTTTTTTTTACCAGTTGCATAAGCGATGTCAGCTGTTCAAATCGGGAGGTCATTCCACCAGCTGGGCACAGAGGAATCCATGGGATGATTTGGACCTCTTTGGGAGCACCACAGGCGTCGTTCATCAGACCATCGAGAGAGCAACAGTACACAATTTGTGCTAGCCATGACTGATGAAGAGAGGGGTAACGTGAGTCTAAAGACCACTCTGGCTGCTGCATTTGATCAGTTGCAGAGGCTGATAGACTGCGGGAATGCCAAGAGAGCATACTGGACCAGAGACTTATAATAGTCCAGTCTGGAGAGAACAAGAGCTTGGACAAGGAGTTGTGTGGCTTGCTCTGACAGGAAGAGTCTAATCTTCCTAATGTTGTATAAGGCAAATCTGCAGGACCGGGCAGTAGTAGCAATGTGGTCTGTGAAGCTTAACTGACGATCACAACTCTGAGGTTCCTGGCTGTCCTGGAAGGAGTTATGGTTGACGAACCCAGCTGTATAGAGAAGTTGTGGTGAAGTGATGGGTTGGCTGAGACCACGAGCAGTTCTGTCTCAGCAAGGTTGAGCTGAAGGTGATGGTCCTTCATCCAGCTAGAAATGTCACTCAGACAGGCTGCAATGCGAGCAGCTACCGTCGGATCATCTGGTTGGAAAGAGAAGTAGAGTTGAGTGTCATAAGCATAGCAGTGATAAGAAAAACCATGCTTCTGAATGACCGATCCTAATGACGACATGTAGATGGAGAAGAGAAGTGGTACCAAGCACTGAGCCTTGAGGAACCCCAGTAGCAAGAAGTTGTGGCTTAGAAACCTCACCCCTCCAAGACACCCCGAAGGACCTATCTGAAAGGTAAGACTCAAACCACAGGAGCGCGGTTCCTGAGATGCCCATCTTTCTGAGGGTAGACAGGAGGATCTGGTGGTTAACTGTGTCAAAAGCAGCAGACAGATCCAGCGAGATGAGTACTGAGGATTTGGAAGCTGCTCTTGCCAGTCTCAGGGCCTCAGTAACCGAGAGTAGGGCAGTCTCAGTTGAGTGGCTGCTTTTGAAGCCAGATTGCTTGTTGTCCAGAAGGTTGTTCTGTGCAAGAAATGAAGAGAGTTGGTTGAACACAACTCGCTCAAGTGTCTTTGCAATGAATGGAAGAAGGGATACCGGTCTGTAGTTTTCTAACAGTGCTAGATTTAGAGAGGTTTTTTTAAGCAGGGGGCTTACCCGAGCCTGCTTAAATGCTGTGGGAAATGTACCAGTGTGAAGAGAGGTGTTGATAATGTGAGCAAGCGCAGGTATGCCTGAAGAAGAAATGGCCTGAAGGAGGTGAGCACCTATGTTGGCATCAAACTTGAGATTATACTGAAATATCTGATAAGGTAAATGAGGATAAGTGGGGTATTTTGTCACTTTCTGAGGACCAAGGGTGATTTCTGACCCAGCTGCAGCCTAAATTGAATGCAGCCAATGTTAACTTCACACTCGAGTGAACAGGTTATTGATCAGCTCAAACAATTGGTCACTGCTTTACAATTAGTTTGTGCTGAAACTAGCAAAACTGTCAAAATCACTCTGGACCCCTCACATCCAGCACACTCCCTCTTTGAACTGTTACCGTCTGGTCGACGCTACAGAGCTCTGAGCACCAGAACGACCAGACACAGGAACAGTTTCTTCTCCCAAGCAATCCATCTCATGAACACTTGACAATAATTATGGTACACACACACTATTTATACAATTATCTAACACACATACTTAGTCTACACTTCAATTGCACATAATATACCTGTACATACAAAACTGTCTACTGTTATATACCTGTACATACAATTGTCCATTTGTATATTGTTATTCCTTATTTACTTGTTTTTATTTATTCTTCTTTTTATTATCTGTGTTTTATTGTTCTGTCACTGTCATTCTGTTGCACTGCGGTAGCTTCTGTCACGAAAACAAATTCCTCGTATGTGTAAACATACCTGGCAATAAAGCTCATTCTGATTCTGATTCATTCTGATTCTGATTAAAACAACGCACTCGGTGAAAATCACGTGTTAACCGGAGAGGGGGAGGGGGTGGTGGGGTTCGCTCACATGACTACAAAGCGGAAAGACTGCGTCATTCCAATATGGCGTCGTGCTGAGCTTTTAGATCATCAACAAAACGGAAAGTCGGTCCGCTGCACAGTTCTCCTCGAGACCCTCCACTGCGATTCAAAAATGCCCACACAGGAGGTAAGGTAAAGATAGTGCCCTGAGACGTCTTGACAACTCAGAGGGAGCCCAACAGCGTCCAGAAAAAATATTTGAGGACGTCTCTGGCTTCGCTTTGAATTTTCCAGGTAAATAACAGTAACGTCAACGTCACGTTATAGATACTAGGACTGATTATGGAGCAGCAAACAAAGTCTCGGGAGACAGTTCATATCGCTCTTTTCCATAGGTCTCGTGATTTGCATGTTTCTGTAAACAATGTTAAATGAAAGGCTGTTCTATAGTTGTGAATGAATGTTGTGCTCTTCCAAGTGTTGAGGAAACACTGGGTGTGTTTTAAACAAATAACGTTATACCACCGTGAGAGCTTTCCATGCCTTTTCCATAATAACCGCATCTAAAAAAGAAAAATACAATGTTTGTGTTTTTTTGTTGTTGTTGGCGGCACCAGTGTCAGAAGAGAATATGTTGCTTAACCAGCTGCATGTCTGTACATAGACTAGTATTGGTCAACATCAAGCATCACATGTCATCATCAGTCAGCAAAAACCGGTTCTCTAGTTGGATTCAACCGATAATCTGAGTTAAACGATGTAGATTACTGAAAGTAGATAGGGATGCTTCTGACTGAGGTGGGACCAAGTCATTGTTTGCAAGTCACAAGTAAGTCTCGAGTCTTTGCATTCAAAGTCAAGTCCCGAGTCGAGTTACAAGTCCTCAACTTTTAGCTTAAAGTCTTAAACATTAGTCAAGTCATTAGTGCTCTTTGCCCAAATTAGTATCTCAGTATTAATTACCATATCAAATTTATAGTAATAATTTATATCTGAAAGTCGGGTAGAATATATTTTACAGTTTAATTTCATGTGAGATGGGTTCCCTTAGTAAAACTACTCAAGTTCAATTTAGGGATTGTGCCAAAATAGGACAAGCAGTGAAAAAAAATATTTTATTAGTAACAGAATCGCAAAGACAACATAATTTCATAGAAATAACAGCTGCAATACTTTGCATCCCCATACACTTGATTGGCTGAATGGCTCTCTCTTCTCTCCACCTGTAGCTGGTGTGTGGTGAGGCAAGGGCTGCACGATATATTGCATGCGATAGTCATGTGCATCTCGCCAGTAAAGATGGTTCTGTGATTAGCCGTAAAGCTGTTTTCAAATGGAGTGGCATTTAATACACAGAGCCGTAGATCACCGACAAGCTACGCAATCTCACGTTCACTATCGCATGCGATTCATCTGCGATTCTGAGCGCGAATTGCGTAGCTTGTCAGTTTCAATTTCAAATTATAGCTAAATTATTTTGCAATGATTAATTTTGAATCTATCTTAAATCAAGGTTTATCTAATAATTATTTTGCATCAAACTTTAAAGCTTTAAAAAATAAGCAGGTTTACATTTTAACCCATAATTTTGATCCTGGATTTAAGTAATATTTGCACCATAATTTTAAAAGATTTAAATATTGAGCATGGATTAACTTTAAAGGGAGGTTAAAATAAAATGCACATGCAATTAAAATATGCAACTGATTGAACAAGGTTTATCTGAAAATTAAAGCACATTGAGTTGGCAGAGCTGCGAGGGTCGTGATGGGATGCGGATCCGTCACTCATGGTGCACCTCGGTGTCAGACAAACAAAAGAAGTGAGGAATATGTTTAGCATTTAACAGCAGCGGGCACGGTAATGATGAGGCGAGCACCAAATGATCAAACGGGCAGGGCAGCGCTTTTCACGAGCAGAGATGAGCGGATATAGCTACTAGAATCATGTCATTTTTTTTTTTATCTCTGTTATTTTGTTGTAAGTTAAGCTATTACTCCATTAATTTATACTACTAACATATACTGTATATCAAGCGCTCCATGAACGCAGTCTCTGGCTTATTGCCAGTCAAGCGCAAGCACGCTGCACCCGTCTAGAGTGAAAACAACGCTGATCTGATCTTAAAGTCTTTTCGAGTCACAGGGCTCAAGTCCAAGTCAAGTCTCGAGTCATTGCTGTCAAAGTCTAAGTCGAGTCTTAAGACTTCTTTGATTATGTCGAGTCGAATCGCAAGTCATCAAATTTGGGACTCGAGTCAGAGTCAAGTCTCGAGGTATGTGACTCGAGTCCACACCCCTGACTTCTGACATGTTATCTAGGGGTTGGAGAAAAAAATAGATTCACCTAACTATCGCGATTCTTTTTAAAATGATTTAAAAAACGATTGGTTTACCTCAGAATCGATTTTATTTTATTTTTTTATTTATCCTAAGAGGTGGTGGGGAGAAGTTAGCGCTTTGTAATTCCAACAGAGGACGAAATGTAGGTGTGTTCGACTTGGAGCAGCACCGCGCAGACGATCAGTGTATGACATCAAAGTACCGCGAGAGCGATTCGAAAGCACGCGGAGCCGTCATTATAATATAGATCAGTGGGAGCCGTCTGGTACTTTAAATATACAATTTAAAAAGATGTGATGCATTGTTTTTATTAATATGACTCATCATATGCAGTCTCTTTTAGGGATGGGTCGGTACGCGTTACCGTTCGGTTCTCGGACAAATTCCAAATGGAAGTGATCATCCCTATCATGCAGTGAGCAGGGCACGTGTGTGT
Organism: Ptychobarbus kaznakovi; assembly: GCA_027422405.1. Classification (NCBI taxonomy): domain Eukaryota; kingdom Metazoa; phylum Chordata; class Actinopteri; order Cypriniformes; family Cyprinidae; genus Ptychobarbus; species Ptychobarbus kaznakovi. The sequence continues at coordinate 3,762,149 of CM049807.1, read as the reverse complement.
CATTATGTAGTCGTTTGAAATTAAGCGATGTCATCAAGCAACTATTTCCACCGTCATAAAAAAATATACATTTTATATTTTAACAAGTTTTATAAATATTAGTTTTTATAGATTATCAAAACTTTTTAACAATGTATGTTTATTTACAACAGTTATGCTAACAACAATAAAAAGGCATTAATGACATTAAAACAGCGAATCTGCTGACGGACACCGCGCTGCGTTTTTTTTATTGTGACAGTCTGTATATTAAGTGTATCATTCAACTTTTTCCCATGGTCTAGAGTTAAAAACAGAACACAAAAATCGCAACAAATAGCAATATCGAATCACAATACTTGTAGAATCGAAAATATATATATAAAAAAAATGCAATACATACCGAATCCGCACCCAAGTATCGTGATAGTATCGAATCAGGAAGTAGGTGTATCGTCCCATCCCTAATGTTATCCCTCATAGTTGTTTAGGTTTGGCAACTTAAATACATTTACTGAAATGCAGAAACTCTTAATGGCTGTTTTAATCAAACCTAAACATTTACATTCATATATTATTTACTAAAATTGTGCATGCATGCAGAACTTTCTGAGCCCATTCTCTTTCAATGTTTTTTTCTTCGTTACTGTATTCACATGACGAGCACATGCCTACTTCCCTCTCCGTGTGTTTCTTAACTCCTGACAAACTAGATTATAAATGTAATTCATTCTTTCTGTCTCCATTTAGAAAAAAAGGTTTCAGTGCTTTAGAACAAATAACTCTTTGGCAGTATTCTTATTTTTTCAATATTTTAAATGGATTGTCTCACACAAAAATAAACAGTGGGGATCAAACGTGTAAAATCTAGGTTTAAAGTGTAATCTAAACCAAGAAATAAATGTTTACAATTTTATAAAGTAAAATAAATTGTTAAAAGAAAAACTAAGAACGATTGTGAGAAAAGAACAAGAAGATTCTGCACTATTTTGTAGTCAAGCATTTGTAAAGTCTGCAGTTTTTCACTGTAAACAAAGTATTGATAATATCATTTATGGAAAAGCTTTTTCATAAAAAAAGCCAATTAGATTAATTTTGGCTTTGTTTTAAAAGACTTTTGAACCCCAGTGTACATCCTCATGTGAGGATGAGATTAGCATGTGATCAATAGTCTGTGTGTAACCAGTGATGGACTTTGTTCTTTTTTTTTTTGCTCTTGAGCGTTTAATGCCTGAAACCGTGAGTCAGTCTTTGGTCTACCACGATCAAAGATCCTTATGGGAAGCAAAACCAAAGCATCCATGTTCTAGAGAAGTTTTGTATCTGTTTACACGACATGCAATATTCCATTCTCCAAGCGCAAAAAGGGTGCTGGTAATGCCACGGTCATGGGTTTGATTCCCAGGAAGTGTGTGAATTGATAAAATGCAATGTATGCCGCTTTAGATAAAAGCATATGCATCTGCAAAACATTTCAATGTAAAACTCTTTTCTAAGACTTTCTGTTGATTTGAACTCTACACTGTCATTGTTTGCTCTTCATTAACTTCATCAACATCTTTTTCTGCTGCAGTGATGTCAGGGACAGATGTTTCTGCAGACACCACACCCTTCTTCTCAGATTATAATGAGGGGGAGGGGCCTACAGAAAATGGGGTGGGGTCACCTCAGCCCGAGGAGGAGGAGTCTGCCAGCGGAGTGTCCGATAAGAGGGCTAAACTGACTGTGGCTGTACTCTGCTACATTAACCTGCTGAACTATATGGACCGATTCACTGTGGCAGGTAACCAGCGCTGTTAGATTTCAGCTGCTATACAATGCTGGATCCCTTTTGATTCAGATCAAATGCACAAGCAAGACACACAACAGTAACACCCATACACAGCATGATTTATGCTCATGATATCAGATTATGCTAGCCTGAATTGTTCTTTTTTTAACCAAAGGGCTTTTAAATCCCCTCACGAATTAAAAAATACCAGCTAATATAGTATTTCATGTATTGTTGTCTGATGCAGTGTTATTTTAATATTATTTATATACTATTATTTTTTTAAATAAGCTTACATTTTTATATTTTCAATTGAATTTTAGTTTAAATTTGAGTAATTTTGTTATGTACCTTTGTCATTTTTATTAGTTTTTGTGTTTTATTGTAATATTTCTATTTAGCTTACATTTAAGTTTTATTTTTAGTAAATTGTATTATTTAAACTTTGCATTTATTTCAGTTAATTGCCATGGCTACATTTCTAATTTGTATTTTAAGATTAAGTTAATCTATCGTTTGTATTTTATTTCAGCTTTATTTTCAATTAGGGAAAATCATTTTGAATAGTTTTAGCAATAACAGCACCTGTCTGATGAGGTTTATACACACTTTTGCTATTATTAATGGAGACTTTATGGAAAGCAAAGAGATTTGTTCTCAATGACTGTTCGATTTATAAATATCTGTAGAAAGACTTTATTGTTGTTTTATTCTGCAAAACATATAATGCACAATGGTATTTTAATTCTTCAGTAAACAGTGTTAACAGTAAACTTCCTGTCTTGCAGGTGTACTTCCAGACATTGAGTATTTCTTCGGCATTAGTGATGGGACATCAGGACTACTTCAGACAGGTGAGTGGAGTCATACCATCTGAAATCCATTTTATTATCATTATTATTTATTCATTGTTCATTCACTTTGATTCTTAATTCCTTTTTAGTCTTCATCTGCAGTTACATGTTCTTGGCTCCTCTGTTTGGATACCTGGGCGACAGGTATAACAGGAAGCTGATCATGTGTGTGGGAATTTTTTTCTGGTCCCTAGTGACGTTAGCCAGTTCCTTCGTTGGAAAAGATGTAAGTCCTACCTTAAACCATTCAGACTTTTCAAATGTATACAATATATATCAAATACTTTCTTTATATTTCAAAGCAACAGCTTTCAGTCTGCTTTACTGAAGTGTGTATTGTAAAGTGTGATATTGAGAGAGTAAGCTAATAGGATAAATCCTCTCTCAGCATTTCTGGGCGTTGTTGTTGACGCGAGGGCTGGTGGGTGTTGGGGAAGCCAGTTACTCCACCATTGCTCCCACCATCATCGCTGACCTGTTCATCAAGGAGACGAGGACCAACATGCTGTCCATTTTCTACTTTGCAATCCCAGTGGGCAGGTGGGACAACAGACACACACACTCACACACACACACACACACACACACACACACACACACACACACACACACACACACACACTCTCTCACACACACACACACACACACACACACACACACACACACACACACACACACACACACACACACACACACACACACACACAGAACACTGGGTGGAAATACTGCTGTTTGGGTTATTCACACTTCAGCTCTATGCACATTCACAGCATGGTGGTTACATTCTCACACTCTGCCACATGCAGGTTGCATTATCAGTTTTATTTCCTTCACACCAAACAAAGTTGCATTTATATGTTTCCAGGCTGCTAAAGTTGAGCACCTCTGAGAAATAACTAGTCACTGGATATTTAAATAGTTATGAGAATAATTAAATACTTTGACATAATGACTATTTGGCCAGACATTTCGAAAAATCTATAGACAGTCTTGTTTATGGATAAATCCCTGTGATCAAAAATAGTTAAACAGTAATATTGTGAAATACTATTACAATTTAAAAACTATTTTTGATTTGAATATATTTTAATTTATTCCTGTAATTGTGAAGCTAAATGTCCAGTAGTCATTGTGTGCAACAAAACAGTGGCTGTTTAACATGTTTGTAGAAACCATGACATTTTTTATTTTGATGAATTCTTTAATGAATAAGAAAGTGCAAAAGACCAGCATTTATTTAAAATATAAATATTTGTAACATTATAAATGTCCTTACTGTCAGTTTTAATCAATTTAATGCATCCTTGCTTAATAAAGTTTTTATTTATTTTGTTTCTTTAAAGAAGAAACTTAAAAAAGAGTGTTAGTTTGTCCTCCGGAACATTATATTAAAGCGCTAAGTGTATTTGGTCACTTTATATGTGGATCAGACGACTACTCTGTTTACATGGACAGCAGAAGCTGAAATGTGGACCAGACCTGATCCCCTTTCTCATTCAAATCTCTCGGCCTCTCTTTCCTCAGTGGTCTGGGTTATATCGTGGGCTCAAAGGTGGATGCTGTGGCTGGGGATTGGCACTGGGCTCTTCGGGTATGTATGCAGCACCAAACCTCTCACTGTTTATCTGTCACTGGGTGGATTATATAATACATGCTTATTGCACTCACCACAAAATCACACCGGGAGATTAAAAACAATGATAACAGTTCTCTGTCATTTTCTCGAACTTATTCTCACTTTCATTCTCTCTCTGCCCTTTTTTTTGTTTGCTCTTTTGGTTGGTTTCTCTTTTGTAGGTAACCCCTGGTCTGGGGCTGCTGGCCGTGATCCTCTTGTTCTTTGTAGTTCAGGAGCCGAAGCGGGGTGCGATCGAAGCTCATCCAGAGCACACGCTACACAGAACCAGCTGGCTGGCGGACATAAAAGCACTCTGCAGGAAGTGAGTCTCTGAGAGCTCATGTTGCCTTTAAACAATCATTAAGATGTCACAGCCTTTGCATTAGATTTTATGCAGGGAATTATTCAATATCTGATAATGCTGCATGACTGGCCTGAGGGTTTTTCCTCTGTAATTAGGTAATTATTGGTGACATCACCGCAGCATGTATCTGAGATGATCAAGGAAATTATAAAATATCTAATCTTTTTTTAGATCTAAGGGTAATAACCATTGCTCTTGGTGGCTGCTGTTGTAATACAAATATATTTTTAAGAATATTTCAGCAAGTTTTTGTAGTCAATAAGGTGTCAAAAACGACAAAATATTTCATTTCATTATTTTCCTCAGAACAAAGTCATATGCAAGTTACGATATATGAAATATAAAAATTTCAAGTGCCATTTTTCTACATTATATATGTAATTTATGGAATTTAATTCCAGCTTTGCTGTCACAGGAATAAATAAACATTTTAAATAAATTCAAATAGATAAGTTTTTTCAAATTTAAGTAATATTTCACAATATTACTGTTTTTAGTGTATTTTTAATCAGACTTCTTTCAAAACAATTATTTCACATTTTTGACCAGTAGTGTAAATGTAATATAGCAGAAGTTGAATAAGTGATCTACATGATTCTCGAGCTGTTTGTTGTGTGGTTATTTGCAATGATTGAATGTTTCCTTTCTGAACTCAATGTCTCTCTCTCTCTGTCTCCCTCTTCATTTCTGTTTCAGTCCAAGTTTTGTTCTGTCCACGTTTGGCTTCACGGCTGTGGCCTTTGTGACCGGATCACTGGCCCTGTGGGCTCCTGCCTTTTTATTCAGAGCGGGCGTCTTCACTGGAGAGCAGCAGCCGTGTTTAAAAGCCCCCTGTGACAACTCTGACAGGTGTCAGCCCCTCACACACACCACCTCACTCTCTCAAGATACACAACGTGACTTTGGCACACACTTTTGTGTTCTACTGACGTCTTTGTAGTCTTTAAATATTATGGTACTATTATGATTTTATGCCAGTGTGTTTGCACATGCTGTGTTGTAAATGGGTTAAGTTAAAAACATGCACTAATTAAAGTTCCTCTAATCCCCCTCCGCCCTGCAGTCTGATTTTTGGCATCATCACAGTTGTGACGGGCATCCTGGGCGTAGCGAGTGGCGTGCAGTTGAGCAAGAAGCTGAGGATCAAAACTTCTCGAGCTGATCCGCTAGTTTGTGCTGCAGGACTCCTCCTCGCTGCTCCCTTTCTCTATCTGTCCATCATGTTTGCTCAGGCTAGCACTGTGGCCACATATGTAAGTCACTCATTTAACTTCTCCTTTGACCCTGTTTTATCCAAAAGACGTTTGTTTTTCCAGGAAGTGTTTTCAGTGTTATTGACTGCAGTGTTGAATGTTGGGCAGTTATATGCTGACCATAATTGTGTGTTCCCATCAGGTCTTCATCTTTCTGGGTGAGACATTCCTGTCTATGAATTGGGCCATTGTTGCTGATATCCTTCTGGTGAGTTTCCCTTCTTCCGTTTTATCCACTACCAAGTCAAAATAATAATGAAAAGATGAATTAATTTTATTATTCACTCACCCTCTTGTTTTTTTGCCAACTTGTATGCTGTTGTTTTTTCCGTAAAACACAAAAGTAGGCTTGTTTGAAGAGTTATTATAGTTATTGCCATTCGAAAACACAGTGTTCAGAGTCCGCAGATTTTCAAACTCTATTAAGGACAAGAAAGCACCATAGAAGTAGTTAATATGACTGGCACACTATTATCAAAGTCTTTTAAAGCAGTGGTTCTCAATTAAAGGGCTTCCAATGGGGGCCACAGAATGACTTAAATTATTTATTATATGTTTAAAAATAATTTAAACAATTAAGAAGCAAAAAACATCAAAAAATCTAGATGAAAAATAAATTATATTTAGTTTTTCCTCATCAATAACCTTTTTTTTTTTTGAAAAACAAAAATAAAAATCTAACAGAATCACAAAATGAATCATGTTTAATGAATTTTATTTCAACACTCCCAATTTCTGTTAATAAAAAGAATGAGCAGCATTGCTATGCTTACAACAGAAATACCAGAGGAAATATTTTGGCTAATTTGTCTTTGAATATTGTGAAACACTGTTCTAAAGCCATTTCATATCTTTACAATGACCTCCTGGGAAACTAGGTTGCTGCTGGAAGAGGTGTTAGTGAGGCCAGCAGGGGGTGCTCACCCTGTGGTCTGTGTGGGTCCTAACGCCCCAGTGTAGTGACGGGGACACTATACTGTAAAAAGCACCGTCCTTCAGATGAGACGTTAAACTGAGGTCCTGACTCGCTTGCCTGGTCCGAACCCGAGTTCGTTTGCTCCCCCCTCCCCCTGCCCCCGCTGGACTGTGTTCATATTCGTTTATTTGGGTCCGAACCGCAGTTCGTTTGCGTCATCAAGCCAGCAGCTGTTAACCCCGTTGCTTATTAACAACGGCGCAGGAGAAGGCGGCAAAATGCATAACATTGCTCTCTGCACTTTTATATATTATTATTTTTATATAACCCTGGCATCCTGGCCAAATTTTCCCACTGACCTCTGACCATCATGTCCTCCTAATCATCCCCATACACTGATTGGCTTCATCACTCTGTCTCCTCTCCACCAATAAGCTGGTGTGTGGTGGGCGTTCTGGCGCACTATGGCTGCCGTCGCATCCTCCAGGTGGATGCTGCACATTAGTGTGGGTTGAGGAACCCCCCCCCCCCTATGTAAAGCGCTTTGAGTACCCAGAAAAGCGCTATATAAATGTAACATTATTACAATGCTTTAGAAATGTCTTCTTTTGTGTCCCAGTGAAATAACAGCAGCATATGTGTTTGGAACAGCATGAGGTCTGTTTCTTAATGTTCTCATTTCTTTCTCTCTCTCTGCTCTCAGTATGTTGTGATCCCCACACGGCGCTCCACAGCGGAAGCCTTTCAGATTGTACTCTCGCACTTGCTGGGCGATGCCATGAGCCCTTACCTCATAGGACTGGTACGTCAATCTCATAATGGCACAGAAAAAGTCTTTCATAATTCCTTTTAAAAACACTTTAGGTTGCATGTCATGTGTTTTTTTCCCCTCATTAAGGTGTCAGACTCGATAAAGAAATCAGACTCGTACATGTGGGAGTTTCGTTCACTTCAGATGTCACTCCTGCTGTGCTCCTTTGTGGCCGTGGGGGGCGGAGCTTTCTTCCTGGCCACGGCCCTCTTCATCGAGAAAGACCGGGAACTGGCGGAGAACTACATGCCCTCCGGTGAGTGAGTGAGCTGATGACAGATTAGAGGCCATTCAGAATTTGGTCATTTCAGGATGTTCTTGGTAGTCTTGTTTGTTTATTTTAGTTTTTTATGTATATACTTTTATGCTTATTAATATGAATTGAAATTAATTTATTTTGTATATTTTTATATTTATTTTAGGTTTTAGTAATTTGTTATGTGATGTATTCAAATATAGATTATATAAATATTATTATATTATATAATTCTATTCTTAAAAAAAAACTTGCCCCTTTTAGTCTTGCACTCTATTCATTTACTAACTGCTTCACTAGCTTGCTCTATTCTTTTTCTATTCTCTCTGTTTTCTTTTTATTATATAATGAAAAAAACACCTTGCTACGTGTACTGCGTTAAGCTTAATGAGACTTGTAATAGCACTTGCATATTATTGCTCTTTTGTTGGTTTTGATTGCATTAATTGTCCTCATTTGTAAGTCGCTTTGGATAAAAGCGTCTGCTAAATGACTAAATGTATATTGTTCTTCTTATCAGGGTTCGTACGGGTGCTTGAAATCCTTGAAAATGCTTGTATTTTAACGTAGTATTTTCAAGGTTTGAAAAGTGCTTGAATTTTGGATAAAGTGCTTGAAATTGCAATTGCATTGGTTTTATAATGATTTGCGTTATTACTGAATGACGTTAGTTCACTTTCTAGACAAAATTGAAAACAGCAAATACAAATTATGATTAAAATAATGTAAAGTCTTCAGTCAAGTCTGCTTTTTTTATGAGAGTCTGCGCTTTCAAGCCGTGTAAAAGGTAAGCGATAATGCCCATGCTCAGTTAAACTAAATATCACGATTAAAGTAGAATAATAAAATAAACATTTCAAAGCGCAGCGTGGGTGTTTTTATATTAATGCATCTCTGAAGTGAACCGACTGCCTTCAGAGAAGTTTCAATGGCATTATCATCTCACGACGTACAGTATAATGTGTAAAAGTAGTGTTTGTGAGCACAGAGCTGCTTTGTGTACCGTCGTTACCGGGGAAACCGCTGTAGTCATGCAGGGCCAAAAGCGCTGCCTGGCTCATATTTTAGCCAGGAATCAGGTGTAAACAATTATTTTACATTTAAAGCTCACACACATCTTAGTGTATATGTATATATATTTTTTTTTGAAGGCACATTATTAGTTTTTTGTTGACCAGAGCTGCTGAGAAACAAAATAATTATAATTTTAAAGGCTGAAATTTGAGGTTTGTCACTTTATTTATATAACATTTCTATTTGTGAAAACCTGTATTTGAACTGCAAATAATGTTTTTTTGAAGTCATTTTATGGTTTAATATGTTACAATAGACATAGCCCTACCCCACTCATACAGTATTTATTTTATCTTTGCAGGTTAAAAAGCCTTAAACTTTATTAAAGAAATCCCGCAGATACCTTGTAAATTCTCTCCTTTATTTTTTATTTTATAATTTATATTTTACTGTATGTTGGCTATTTATATTATGCAATGCTTTATATGCTATTCAGACCGGTGGTTTTTAATAGCACAATAACATCTGATTTAAAGTGAAAAACTCAAGTGTGTGTTTGTGTAAACATGTAATTTACCACAGTTTAAAGTGCTGGAAAAGCTTGAAAATGCACCTTGAAAGTGCTTGAATTTGGAAAAGGTGTAGAAACCTTGTCTTATATATATATATATTATAGCTTTAATTTTAGTACTTAACAGCTTATTTAATTTACAGGTACATCTAAAAAAAAATTAGAATATGATGGAAAAAGTTAATTTGTTCTTGTAACTTATTTCAAAAAGTGAAACTTTCATATATTTTAGATTCATTACATAACAGTACATTGACAGTAAAACATGTCAAACTTTTTTTTATTTTGATGATTAGAGCTTACAGCTAATGAAAGTCAAAAATCAGTATCTCAAAATATTAGAATATTTACATTTGAGTTTCAATAAATGAGCATCCATACAGTATAAATTCTGGGTATCTCTTGTTCTTTGAAAGCACAATAATGGGGAACACTGCTGACTTGGCAATGGTCCAGAAGACGATCATTGACACCCTCCACAAAGAGTGTAAGTCACAGAGGGTCATTACTGAAAGGGGTGGCTGTTCAAGGAGTGCTGTATCAAAGCATATTAAATGCAAAGTTGACTGGAAGGAAGAAATTGGGTAGGAAAATGTGCACAAGCAACAGGGATGACCGCAAGCTTGAGAATACTGTCAAGCAAAGCCGATTCAAACACTTGGGAGAGCTTCACAAGGAGTGAACTGAAGCTGGAGTCAGTGCATCAAGAGTCACCACGCTCAGACATCTTCAGGAAAAGAGCTACCAAGCCACTTCTGAACCAGAAACATCGTCAGAAGCATCTTACCTGGGCTAAGGAGAAAAATAACTGGACTGTTGCTCAGTGGTCCAAAGTCCTCTTTTCAGATGAAAGTAAATTTTGCATTTAATTTGGAAATCAAGGTCCCAGAGTCTGGAGGAAGAGTGGAGAGGCACAGAATCCATGTTGCTTGAAGTCCAGTGTGAAGTTTCCACAGTCAGTGATGATTTGGGCTGCCATGTCATCTGCTGGTGTTGGTCCACTGTGTTTTCTGAAGTCCACAGTCAACGCAGCCATCTACCAGGACATTTTAGAGCACTTCATGCTTCCTTCTGCTGACAAGCTTTATGGAGATGCTGATTTCATTTTCCAGCAGGACTTGGCACCTGCCCACACTGCCAAAGGTACCAAAAGCTGGTTCAATGACCATGGTGTTACTGTGCTTGATTGGCCAGCAAACTCGCCTGACCTGAACCCCATAGAGAATCTCTGGGGTATTGTCAAGAGGAAGATGAGAGACACCAGACCCAACAATGCAGATGACCTGAAGGCCGCTATCAAAGCAACCTGGGCTTCATTACACCTGAGCAGTGCCACGGGCTGATCACCTCCATGCCACGCCGCATTGATGCAGTCATTCATGCAAAAGGAGGCCCAACCAAGTATTGAGTGCATAGAAATGAACATACTTTTCAGAAGCCTGACATTTCTGTTTAAAATATCCTTTTTTTATTAATCTTATGTAATATTCTAATTTTATGAGACATGGAATTTTGGGTTTTTATTATCTGTAAGCCATAATCATCAAAATATTAAGAAATAAAGGTTTTAAATATTTAACTCTGTGTAATGAATCTATATAATATATGGGTTTCACTTTCTGAAATGAGTGACAAAAAATATTGACCTTTTTCATGATATTTAATTTTTGAAGATGTACCTGTAGATGTCAGTGCAACATTTCTAAAACATTTTAAGTTTATCATGTAATATATTTATTTTATATTTTACTTTTTTCAAATAATAATAAAAAAAAATCTATAGTTTATTGTGTATTTTCTAGTGGATTGGTATGCCACTAATAATCCTGCTTTTAAGGAGGAATTATAAAATAAATATTCCTGGTTGAATACAGCTTCAGTGCTATGAATGGCATTTTGCGGCTTTCTATGATAAGTACATTACTATACATGTATGTTTTTGAATTAATTATACATTTTATTTTGTCTATTCATTGAGAAAAATGCCGACTGGTTGTTATAAGTCATCTTTTCCATTTGTCGGTTTTGGCTTATTCTTTATATGCAATTCTCGGTCACTTAATTTGTCAGGGTCATTACAGGAACTTTGGAAAGCTGATATACTGACGTGTCTTTATTTTTCAGATGACGCACCAATTGTTGTTCCAAAGAGAGGGAGGTCCACTAAAGTATCCGTGTCAAGTGTTTTAGTTTGAGATGACTGGAGGATCTCAACACGTGGAACAGCGCTCTGATTGGCTTAGGCAGACAGAGCCAGTGCCATCAGCAGCCAATCCTGGAGCAGTAATCACTGATTGGACAATCTCCACAATAGGGAGTCTTATAGTAATTCATTATGCTTATATTTTTGTTTATATCATTAACACCGATATTGATTTGGGAACATTGTGAACTAACAAAAATATCAAGAACGTCTTACCTGGAAGTCCTGTGTGCCGTTGAGCATTCAGAGGAACAGGAGACAGAGGCACAAAAAAGCCTGTTGAGGACCTTTCTTTGCTTTTAATTGAAACCCATGGAGCTGTTCAAGTAATTCAAGTAAATTATATTTAGATGTTTTTATTGGAGGGGGTCTCAAATGATTTTTCAAATTGCTGTCTATAGGTTCTTAAGTCAGTTAACTAAAACCAAGGTACTCTCGAAAAGCTGCTGCATTTGTTTTCATCCGACTGAAAACGATCCGAATCAGACTGAGCTTGAGCAGCACTGAAGCCTGTCTGTGATCTGCAGTCTTTCCTCCCGTTTTAGTCTTCTTTCTTCTATGCTAACATTTGAGCTTTTTGTCTTTTAAGAAGTACTCTGAAACACTAATGATGCCATGGCATGAATCACATATCAATTCATTTGATTATATTTGTGTTTAAATAACACTGTAACATATATTTGTATTCCATAACGTTCATGGCATGTTTTAATGTGTCATTTCAACTGTAAGAAATGATATTTGTTTTTAAAGGAAAGCGGTTTGTTGTGAATTCCCTCTGCTGCTGTTGTTTTCTAGGCAATCCGTTTGAGTTAAGTTGCAAATGTTTCTGTCTAATCTTGTTGTGTAATTTTTTTTAACATTAAATGAAGAATTTCATGTAATTTGTGTATTTTTGATCATTTTTCATGTGTTAAAACATGCTTTAAATCTGTTACGGCACATCGAAATAATGGCAAGTATTTTTATTTCTGCTTTCTCTCTGTCTCTTGCATGTTTGCGTTCTCTCTCTGCAGTGGCACGAAAGATGATCATAAAGTTTTTCAGTTGCTGTGGTTTCCTGTTTGTAGGTGGGATATAGAGATGCAAGTCTGTTTGGTAAATTTGCAGTGAAAATTAGTCTCGTGAATGAATTATGAAAACTGAAGCATGCATTGTCTTTGCAGTGGAACATTTCGGCGGATGATGTTGTGCTTGTGAGAATACAAAGTACCAGTATGTCATTCCTGTAATTTGTGTTTGTGTAGGTTACAAGAACACCACAAGAGTGGGAGGCAAGATTGAGAAATTATGACTCATTGTCTGCCATAACGAAGCAACGAATTAACACTTATATCAGGGAAGATTTTTAACATGCGTTATTTTACCTCCTTTTCATGAAAGCGGGAAACACCTGTTCTGTGACACTTTATTGAAAGCATGAATCATAGCTCAATAGTTGCCAATAGGTTTTAATAAAAAAGACCAATTATTATTATTTGACATTAAATCTTTCAATGGGACACCACAAAATTATGATTTGTTCTAATGTGGTCAATGTAACTCAATGTCAAGTTAACATACTGCTTTTCTTAATCTATAAGGTTTAAAGCAGGTTTTACAGAAATTCATGCCTTAACGACTTTATCTTCTGAGTCCAACATCTGACAAATGATAAAAATTAAGGAAAAGAAAAACAATGTCATCAAATCTTCATGGCGGCAGAAAATTAAACCTTCAGATATAAGAGATGAGCGAGAGATCAGCCAGTTACAGAGATGAAGAGAGGAGAAAAGATGCTGACTGGTGCAAGCGACGGAGGAAGGCTTTCTATGAGCCTATGAGGAGGCAGAGAGCAAGTGCAGCGAGGAAAGAAACCTAAAAGTGAAGTTCTTCACGGCAAAGGCCCTGCAGGTCAGGACACACCTCAGCAGCTCAGATGAAATAGTGAAACTTAGGGAATTAACTTCAGCAGATATGAGCATATGAAGCAACTGACTACTGGGATTGCTTAAGTTTGGGTTGGGAGGTGAACTAAAGGGGGGAAAGAAGAAAAATGGTGTCACCTTCAGTGTGAGCTGTGAGTTAGGTGTGATTTGTATCATCTGCAGCGTGTGTGTGTGAGAACTGGTCGGCTGTTTGGTTGCAGGTTTCTGCTGAGCAGTGTCTTGATTGACTTGATTGCTGCTACTGATACTGGTAAGATTTTACTTCATTTTCTCTTCAAGTAACACTGACATCTTTTCATGGAGAAAGTGTTCTGTGCTGATACAGAGAGATTGAGTTTGAATACAGTAAAACTCATTCATATCTGATTTCTACATACGGTAAAGAAATGCTTTCAGTCAGTGCTGATGACCTTTGGTTTTCTTCTATGGAAGTAACATGCCATTTAGCACCAACTTGGTTGACACGATTAACGAAACGTTTCAAATTGCCATGAACACGAATCAGAGTTATTCATCTTCCTCAATTTTGGGTGCTGGCTTCATATTAAGACGATTAATATTTCAAAACACATAGTCTTTTGCCTTGGCAAGACAGCAAACATAACTTTTTGCCCAAAAAATATTTATTTAGATGCGTTATTTTCATACTAATTGACTCCAAATATGATATGGCTGTAGTGTGATATAGATCAGAGGTGTCAAGAGGTCTTCAAGCGCAAATGAAACCTTGTCACATTCACTATCCTTCATCAAGCCAATTACAGTAACATTCAGGCCTTGATTTGTTTTGTCCACACCTTTAATTCTGACCAAAATAACTTGCGGTAAAGCATGCTCTGACCATAATTACAAAGGTGAATATTGTTATGCATACAAATGAGTCCTGTTTTGTTGAATGTATAATAATAAAAGTGCATGATAAAGTGCACTATATAATAGTGAAGAGTCCATGATTTGATTTTCAAAATGTCTCTCATGTCGGTTGCTCAAGGCAGCTTTGCTTGTATTTAGTTTAGGAACAGTTTGTTAAGGCTGCCATTTGTCGGGGGGTTCTGGGTAATAGTTCTCTATAACTTGACAGCTCTGGAATTAAGAGAGGCCCAGACTATAATGCCATATATAATTATAATGCCTTATAATGACTATAAGGCCCGGACGTCGTTTTTTTTTCTCCTCTAACTGCAAAATACAGGAAATCCGTTTCCTGGCACTGAATGCAACCACAGACAGCCACATGCTCACATATATAGAGATGTGTAAAAGCTTGCAAGGCAGGTGATGCGGAGTGAATTTTTACAGATTGAAAATTTGGCTAATCAAAAGCAGCAAATGTTTCTTCAGAAAAGCACTGAGCACTCAGAGATTGTTGTATCCGTTAAAATGCACACAGTGATCCATGCGGAGGTAATCAGGAGTTTATTTGATCTTTGAGTGTTATACATAATGGTGTTCATTTAGCAGACTGCATTTATCTAAAGTGAATAATGCATGGCCAAGCATGACTATTAGGAAAAAGGAATTGATGTATATATTGTGATGTTTATACTTGAGTGAAAGAAATATCTGCTAAAAATCTGATAAAATACTCTTAAGGCGTTTCTTCAACTTCTGTTTTTATGTCCCAGATTTTTTTTTTCACTTTTTGTCGCATATTTATGTTTTGGTTTGTCACATTTAAATTATTTTGAAATAATAATAATACTTTCAAAATATGTATTTCCCGTTTGTTTTAAATTCTTTTATGCATAGATTTTTTTTATCTATGTCCAAACCCAAACTTTAAGTATTTAAATGTGAAAATATTAAAATGCAGCATCAAAATTTGAGAATTACATATTTAAAACAATAATACTATAAATAATGTTTTTGTACTATAATTAGACATGTGATGATGAGTGAATGAAGAAAAATTATTATTCAATATTCATTATTCAAATAATGAATACATTTTGTCGAATTTCGCAAAGTGTGAAAATATTTCCTTAGCATGTGAGTCCGTCATCTTATTGCAAAAATATTTAAAATGCCATTTCCACCCAAAACGCTATCAAAAATGCATAATTCCAGATGCGATATGACATTGTGAGAATTTAGGATATGAACTATTTTCCATTATTAATAGACCAATTAAACTAGTGAGAGAGTTTATTTTCTGAAACAGACTGTATATAGATTAGACGTGTATGTAATTTGAAAGGGACTATGAGTTATATATGAAGAAACATCTTTAAACTGAATATAAGTGTTCTCTAAAAACAAGTCCTTATGCATCACTTATCTGACTTCTCAGCTAAATGTATTTATGTACCGATGTTGAGACGTTTTTACTGGAAAACAAGATGATACTGGTTAAGAGCAGGATTACTAACATTTACAAATGATGATTAGACATGCTACTCATCCGCTCCGAGATCTGCAGAAAGATGCAAGATATATGTCCACGGTGGAGATCAGAGCACTTCGGTTTTAAGAATTAAATGAGGAATAACTGATCATGAATAATGTTTTAAAGAGCTCCTGGATGGAAGATCTGTTTTCATCTGTTTCTTAAAGATTGTGGGAGACCAATACTTATAACAAAACAAAAGCAGCTCTGTTGTTTCATTTGTATAGTTCAAATCATTTATGGCTTGATCATTTATACAAAATGAGAGCATGTTTAGTCACACTAACCTAAAACCACAGATTCAGAAGAATGATGTGATAAATCGATGTTCTCACATTGTCTTCTCAGTCATGGACTCCACTGCACTGCTGTCTGTGGTAGGCGGGGCTCTCTTGCTGTCCATCATCCTTGTAACCAGTCTTTGTACATACTGCTGGGGGCATAAACAACCAAGTAAGGCCTCCTAACTCTTACCTGCAATCAAATATGTTTTGTCTCATTAAAGGATCCTTGTCGTAAATTTCAATTAAACTAAATGTAAATATCATAATATGGTTTTGCACAACTATAACAATAACCCCGAAAAAGATAGGCCTACACGCACATTAATAATTGAGCTACGGGAGGTTTTTTGTGTAGTCATCATCTTTAATCAGATTGGCGTTCTGCGCATGCTCCGTAAAAACACAGGCGATGCACGCCCATAGTATCCCCTTGTCCAAAACCCACACTTGCAGTCTTTGCACTTGACCACTTGACTACTTTTATGACGTATTTCCTGTATTTGGGCCAAGTGTGTGTAGAACAACACTTTTAGCACACTATAAATGTGTCCTAGTATGTGATTAAAACATTACCTGATGGGATACACTTATAGTGTTGTAAAAATGCAAATGTTTACAGAGCTTTATTTTCATTTTAAATTCTTCGCGTTTTAAAATCAACTTCCAAATGTCTGTTCAGCAGTCTCTATAACATGACAATTTAATGTGTGGTGCTTCTAATTAAAGGGGTGGTTGGCTGTTTTTTTTCTAGGCTTGATTGTGTTTATGGGGTGCAGTCTAACATGTGTTAATGCTTCATTAAAAAAAATGCATTTAACATAATTTACCTGTATTCCACACCGCTCTGTCCCTTCTCTGATAAACGCACTGATCATTTCCTGCTTTTATGAAGCCCCTCCCTCAGAAATACGCGGTGGTTAGGTGCCCCAGTGTGTTGTGATTGGCTAAACCGCCTCTAATGCGTCCTCTACGGTTCCAAAAATTCGTACCCGAAGCCGAAAAGACCCATAAACCGACCCGGACCCGTATTTTATTTGAAAGTGGGACCTGAACCCGTGCAGATTAATGCAACTTCGCAGGTTTTTTTTTCATCTCGTGTCAACTTCGACTGTTATGTTTACCCTTTTGAACTACAATAACGATACTTTTTGTTAGGCCTATATAACGTTTGTTATAATTTGTTATATCTACGAAGACGATATCTGCTTTTGCATTGAACTTTCAGCGCTGCAACTTTGCAGATATTGTTGATGCTCAAATAGCAACATTACACAATAACTATCTTTTAAAAAAGTCGCAATCAACCACCCCTTTAAGTGATGCAAAGCAGTTGCAAATGGTGTACAAAATAAATATCACCACTGCTCATCTCTGCAATAATAAAACGTGCAACGCATACCCCCGGTTTAACAGGCAAGGCTTAAGCTAGTCCCAGACTAAAATGCATGTTTGAGCTGTCTCAACTGAAAATATCTTGCTCTGACATTTCTTAAAATATGACAGTGTCATTGTTCTTTGTCAAGATGCACTCCTGTAACGTTTTCTTCTAAGGCATTTTTGTAAAAGCTGCTTAAATATCTTAATTTATCTAAGCCATGTTTGTGAAACCAGGCCTTAGTTTTTCTACCAGATTATATGTGATAATATATCATTAATATTTAATGTTGTTTCTGTAAAAAATCTCACGATTTATTCCAAAACATGATGCATGATGGGATAGACTAAACCACGATTAGCGCTCGGGAGATGAGGAAAGGTCCTCGAGCTGAACTCAGGACACCGTAGCACTGTAAAGTGCATGTAAACATACTTCGTATTTACAAGCCAATTCTACAGCACCATGACAGCCCATACAGCAAAAATATCATTTCAAATATATTTATTTTAATATATATTTCATTTCAAATATATTTCAAAATATCAAAGAGAGAATGGCCAACAATGTATTTGTTAAATAATTTAAACTGTATATATAAAATGGCCTATAATAGAATATATAAATGGTATATACATATTTGGCCATTTTTTGTAGCCTATATTTTCAAAAATATATTTGAAAATGAATTAAAAATGTACATTTTAAAAGTATTGTATTATTAATGAATTTAAGTATTAATCAATGTATTTTGACCTCGATATAGTTCAATCCAAGAAAATACATTCACACACCTTAAATTATTAAATATTAAATCATTAACAATAGTTTTGATATTCCATCCACATTTGGGTTTAGCCTAAACGTATAGGCGGCCACTGAAAAATGTATTTTCTTGCCCCTGATATAGGCTACATTGTGAAATATATTTACATGAAGGATGCAACAAAATTGCCTATTTTTTCCATTTCATAAATGTATTTCAGATAGCTTAGCAAAAAGCTGCACAGCATATATTTAGCATATTTCTCAAACATATTTTGTCCAGAAATTGTCTTTTTGTCTTCTGGGATGATGTAGTTTGCTTCTTGGCTATATTTTCTTTCTTTTATAGGATCCATCCATCAGAGACCCAGTGACTCAGACTACAACCCACCGTAAGAAATCAGCCTCTGTCTTACAGGATCGTGTCAGCTACACAAAATCATAATTCATAAATAATCATTTTCATACACACATTGTATAATTGGTCTGTGATTTGTGTGTGTTGGCTCAACATTGTCTCTCTTCATACAGATCAGGTTTCATGGTTCGGCATCCCGTGTCAACATGTAAATATATTTTCCTCTCTTCTAACACACAACAAAACTCACAAATTGTCGGATCTGCATAGTTCATATACACATCTGCATAGCCTAAATAGTGCTTGTCTCATCCCTTGTTATTCAGATGAGCACCAGATGGATCATACCAGAATTGGACCTTACCACCCCAAGTGAGTTCACACACAAGCACAGATGTACAGCACACACACTGTGTCGTGTTTCAGTGTGTTAATAATCACTCTTTCCTCAGTTCACTCAGTTCACCATCTATTACTGTCACAAAGGTGCACTCCTGTCCTCCCTCAGAAAGTGAGTAACACAGTCCTCGTGGCATTTCAGACAATATACTAATCTAATTATAAAATAAAAAAGGTACCACACTGTTGACAACTTCTGAAATGCTGTTGTCAGCTCCATTACTACAATTCATTACTTAGCTTTTGAATATAAAGGCCTAGATTTTTAAGGTAACTGCTTTCAGTTTATTTCTTTTGATGTATTTAATTGTAATTCTGTATTATTATTATTTGTGATTATTTTTATATTGTGACCTGTGAAGCCCTTTGAGCTGCTCTTTATGTATAAAAGGTGCTATTCAAGTACATTTAAGGAGTATTATTATTAAAGCACACATGTGTAATTGTCTCTCTAGCTGGAAGCCAAGCCAGTTATGTGAATCAAAACGGTGAGGAGGGAATCAACATTCATATCGATGGCCATGGTCAGAAATCAAATGACTCATTTCTGTATTGTAATTCTATATAAATATACATAATGTGTTAAATATGAACATGTGTGTGCATGAGAGACTGACTGGTTAATAATCCTGAATATGTGACTCTTCTATAGAGAGTGACGGAGAGAGGAGTGCCCAGCCTGGAAGTGAATACATGTAAGAGCGCACCTGTCTGGTCCCAAATCTCCACACAGTATTCTAAAGCACTAATCCGGCTAAAGCTGAATCATTATCCACATAAAGCTGAAGGAAAACATCTTTCTTTTCTCCAGAGTTGTTCTTCCAGATTCTCCAAACACGCTGTCTCAGAGACCCAGCAGAGTTTCATCCCAGAGCTCAGGTAGAAGATCTCAGATCAAAGAAGAATAGCCATCTGTATAAAGTCATAACATCCTCTGATATTGTTAATGCTAACTTTGTAGGAGAACCTTACATAAATGTGTCTGAAGTCACATCTGACTGTGAGATATGTGTGGATGAATCAGACTCAGGTACTACAAGCTGAACATAAATAATAACCACAAAGCATCGCTGCGATGCATATCCTAACTTTGTCCTGTGGGATCATTTTTTTAATAGACATTCCTGATTATGAAAATTGCAAAAATTCTCCAGAGCACAGAAAACACTCCCGTAGTAAGTGCTTTTTCCCTTTCTTTCTAGATTAATAGCATATATCTATTTTATAAATAATTTTCTGCTAAGCAGTAAGAACTTTGTTCCTTGCTTTGCCTGTCACTCCTCCCCTACAAACATGGAAATGATATCTATTAAACACACACACGCGTTTGTGAACAGTAAGATTTTTAGTTTTTTAAAGACGTCTCTTATGCTCATCAAGCCTGCATTTATTTGATCCAAAATACAGCAAAAGCAGTAATCTTGTTAAATATTTTTATGATTTAAAATAACTGCTTTCTATTTGATCTAGTGCTGTCAAACGATTAATCGCATCCAAAATAAACGTTTTTGTTTACATAATATGTGTGTAATGTGTATATTTATTATGTATAAAGACACATACAGTATATGTTTTGATATAAATTATAAACATAACCTTTTTCTTAAATATATACATGCATGTGTGTATTTATATATACATAATAAATATACAAATTACACATTATTACATGCGAGAATTCGTTTCACAGCACTAATTTGAATATATTTTAAAACAATTTATTCCTGTGATAAAATCTATATTTCCAGCATCTTCACTGGCACATGATCCTTCAGAAATCACTCTAATATGGGTGGGTGAAAGAAATTAATACTTTATAATCAATTTAAAGCATCCTTGCTAAATTAAAGACATTTATAATGATACAAAAGACTTCTATTTCAGATAAATGCTGTCTCTGTTCATCAAAGAAACCTGAAAAACTTCTACTCAGCAGTTTTCAACATGTGTTTTGAGCAGCAAATCAGAATATTAGAATGATTTCTGAAAGATTGCGTGACTGGAGTAATGATGCAAAAATATTCAGCTTTGATCACAGAAACTCATTTCTATTTTAAATAGTAATATTTAAGAATTTTACTGTTTTTGCTGTACTTTGAATCAAATAAATGCAGACTTGGTGAGCAGAAGAGTCTTAAAAAAATCTTGCTGTTCAAAACTGTTGACTTGTGTATGAATATTGACTTAATATTTTAAATATGTATCTTTTCCAAATGCAGGCTGCTCTTTGATGAAAAAAGCATTTTTACAAACAAGAATAGCTAAATATATTAGAACTAAAATCATAAACTGTACTATATATAATTATTGTTTGATAAGTTGTATTTTTATATGGTCAACATACCAAATAATTGCTTTATTCTTTGTTCCTCTTCCTCAACAGGTTTGTCCCGTGGAAGTCAAAGCAGTGATGAACGGGACAGCTCTGATTATGTCAACACATACCCTAAAGTACAATAATCAAGGTACTACATAATGCTCTGTTATTGTATGCGAGTATCTTGATATATTTTGGATTGTCTATTGAATGGAACATAGAGAGAAAAAAATCTTATTCCATCTTCCTTTTCAGGATTTGCCTTTTAGCAAATAATGAGTTAACAAGGTCAGAGACCTAAGACGCATCCTGACGGCCAGAGTTTGCAGATGTACCTGTGCATCACCAAGAAAGCTTTGAACCAGTGTCACCTCAGAACACCTCCTCCCTCAATCCTTGTGACTGATTCGCTGACGATACACCTCCTCCCTCGATCCTTGTGACTGATTCGCTGACGATACACCTCCTCCCTCAATCCTTGTGACTGATTCGCTGACGATACACCTCCTCCCTCGATCCTTGTGACTGATTCGCTGACGATACACCTCCCTCAATCCTTGTGACTGATTCGCTGACGATACACCTCCTCCCTCGATCCTTGTGACTGATTCGCTGACGATACACCTCCTCCCTCGATCCTTGTGACTGATTCGCTGACGATACACCTCCTCCCTCGATCCTTGTGACTGATTCGCTGACGATACACCTCCTCCCTCGATCCTTGTGACTGATTCGCTGACGATACACCTCCTCCCTCGATCCTTGTGACTGATTCGCTGACGATACACCTCCTCCCTCACCTCCTCCCTCGATCCTTGTGACCGATTCGCTGACGATACACCTCCTCCCTCAATCCTTGTGACTGATTCGCTGACGATACACCTCCTCCCTCAATCCTTGTGACTGATTCGCTGACGATACACCTCCTCCCTCAATCCTTGTGACTGATTCGCTGACGATACACCTCCTCCCTCGATCCTTGTGACGATTCGCTGACGATACACCTCCTCCCTCAATCCTTGTGACTGATTCGCTGACGATACACCTCCTCCCTCGATCCTTGACGATACACCTCCTCCCTCGATCCTTGTGACGATTCGCTGACGATACACCTCCTCCCTCGATCCTTGTGACCGATTCGCTGACGATACACCTCCTCCCTCGATCCTTGTGACCGATTCGCTGACGATACACCTCCTCCCTCGATCCTTGTGACCGATTCGCTGACGATACACCTCCTCCCTCGATCCTTGTGACCGATTCGCTGACGATACACCTCCTCCCTCGATCCTTGTGACCGATTCGCTGACGATACACCTCCTCCCTCGATCCTTGTGACCGATTCGCTGACGATACACCTCCTCCCTCGATCCTTGTGACTGATTCGCTGACGATACACCTCCTCCCTCGATCCTTGTGACTGATTCGCTGACGATACACCTCCTCCCTCAATCCTTGTGACTGATTCGCTGACGATACACCTCCTCCCTCAATCCTTGTGACTGATTCGCTGACGATACCTGAGAATGTTTTAGTAGTTTTTCTTTTCTCTTTATTAACATTTGCTGTTTACCGTGTACTGCATCCTGGCACTTACTTTCAAATATATGAACTTTGTTTTTCTTGACTCTGCCATGTAATATATAGCTTTTTGTCAAAAATGAATAAGCATGTTAGTTAATAAATGGCGAAATACATTAAAGTTTTACAGTCCGTATGGTGTATGGTGCTACAATTTGAATATAAATTGTAATTATGGCAGAGAAATCTAGTGAATGCCAGTGGTAAAAAAACTCAACATTCAAAACATGACACAATAGGAGAGTTTAAAAATTTATTTTTATACACTTTTTTGATTTTTTTTTCTTTTTTTAACCATTTATTATTTGCTTATTTAATAAGGGGGTTGAGGACAAAGGGAAAGGTCATTGTATTTTCTATAAAAATGTCCCTCATTCGTTCCATCTTACACGCGCACTTGTTCCCTCTTTCTGCTTTCGACACGGTGTCCCTGCCCACTCAAATTAAAAATAACAAAAAGGAAAAAAATAAAACAAGCACATTCAGTCTTGCCAGAGGTGTCTAAAACTAAATCTGTTCAGTTGTATATTATGTACAAATGAATATGCGATCACACAGGAGATCCAGATTGGGACGCTCCCTGTCCCACTGTGGTGATCCGCACCGTCTCAGCCGCTCGGTCAGTTTCCAGGAGGGTGGTATTGAATCTGCTGGGTAGGATGACCCTGCACTGACACTGATGGAAGCAGAGAAATACACTAGTTAATCATTTACCAAAATCTTGGAAATGCATTTGTACATTGCAGTATTTTAAATATCAGTTAGATCTAATGATCAACTGGGGACTGGATTCGGTAAGCTTGTCGCTTTCAGGGCGCAAATTACTTGACTGCAACCAACAAACTTTTTTGTTTGTAAGAAACTCACTCTGAGATCCAATGTAGGTGGTGTAGTGCTGGTGGGGTCCCTGCTGGGGTGGAGGATGCCCGTGCTGGGGGCCAGAACCCTGCTGAGGAGTATGAAGCAACATCACAGGCTGAGGGCCATGACCTCCTGAGTGGTGAGGACCCGAGAGAGCACCTGGAACATGGGTCTGAAAGAACGATAAGCAAAAAAAAAAGTTAGTCAGCAAAAGAATATATGATATGAAATGAATATAAACAGGTACATCTCAAAAAATTGGAATATCACGAAAAAGGTCAATATTTTTTGTTACTCATTTCAGAAAGTGAAACCCATATATTATATAGATTCATTACACAGAGTGAAATATTTCAAGCCTTTATTTCTTGAAATTTTTATTATAGCTTACAGAAAATGAAAACCCAAAATTCAGTGTCTCAGAAAATTTGAATATTACATAAGATCAATTAAAATAGGATATTTTAAACAGAAATGTCAGGCTTCTGAAAAGTATGTTCATTTCTATTCACTCAATACTTGGTTGGGCCTCCTTTTGCATGAATGACTGCATCAATGCGGCGTGGCATGGAGGTGATCAGCCCGTGGCACTGCTCAGGTGTAATGAAGCCCAGGTTGCTTTGATAGCGGCCTTCAGGTCATCTGCATTGTTGGGTCTGGTGTCTCTCATCTTCCTCTTGACAATACCCAGAGATTCTCTATGGGGTTCAGGTCAGGCGAGTTTGCTGGCCAATCAAGCACAGTAACACCATGGTCATTGAACCAGCTTTTGGTACCTTTGGCAGTGTGGGCAGGTGCCAAGTCCTGCTGGAAAATGAAATCTGCATCTCCATAAAGCTTGTCAGCAGAAGGAAGCATGAAATGCACTAAAATTGCATTTAAAACTAAAAAAGCATGCACGGAAAAGACGCGAGGACGCATATTGAGAAGCACCCCGTTACGGTTTCAGAAGTGGCTTGGTAGCTCTTTTCCTGAAGATGTCTGAGCGTGGTGACTCTTGATGCACTGACTCCAGCTTCAGTTCACTCCTTGTGAAGCTCTCCCAAGTGTTTGAATCGGCTTTGCTTGACAGTATTCTCAAGCTTGCAGTCATCCCTGTTGCTTGTGCACATTTTCCTACCCAATTTCTTCCTTCCAGTCAACTTTGCATTTAATATGCTTTGATACAGCACTCCTTGAACAGCCACCCCTTTCAGTAATGACCCTCTGTGACTTACCCTCTTTGTGGAGGGTGTCAATGATCGTCTTCTGGACCATTGCCAAGTCAGCAGTGTTCCCCATTATTGTGCTTTCAAAGAACAAGAGATACCCACCGAATTTATACTGTATGGATGCTCATTTATTGAAACTCAAATGTAAATATTCTAATATTTTGAGATACCTTTTTTTGACTTTCATTAGCTGTAAACTCTAATCATCAAAATTAAAACAAAAAGTTTCACTTTTTGAAATAAGTTACAAGAAAAAAATTTACCTTTTCACCATATTCTAATTTTTTTTGATGTACCTGTAATTTAGTACAAATAAATGCACAAAAATGTGTAAAAATGTTAATGTAAATTTACAAAATAAAAGTGTAGAAAATGAATAACAAAATAGGAAATTGTGTATAAAAAGAAATTGTGTTTATAAAAATAGTTGACAGAACACTGATTCAAATGTTTAACCGTTATGCCTTGCTTTGTTGGGTCCTCTGGGACACCAAACATAAAAACTATAATATATTATTCTTAGTGCTTTCAAATGATTAGTCACATCCAAAAAAGTTTTTGTTTTCATACATATACATACATACACACACACACGAGTGTGTACTGTGTAAATTTATTATGTATATATATATATATAAAATACACACATGCATGTATATATTTAAGAAAAATATGTTATGTTTATATATTAAATATATAATAATATAAATGTATATACATGTAAATATATGCATGTGTGTGTATTTATATACATAAACAACCAGTACAAATACATATATTATGTAAACAAAGAACTATTTTGGATGTGCTTAATCACAATTAATCCTTCGACAACACTAATTATTCTCTGAATAAAATAATCAAATTAAAATAATCCAGATAATTTTTCTGATCACAGTCACATTTCTGATCTGCACTGTTCAGAAATGTGACAGCCGATGTGGAGGTGTTTTGTGCGTGGTTACGGTCATCACCTGTGTCAGCTGTCCTAGAGAGGAGTAGGGGTGAGGCAGGGGCTGGTGTCCCGGCAGGCTGTATCCCTGAAGGGAGTAGGCGGCCTGGGGCGAGCTGTGCCCTGGGGGCAGGTTAGGGGGTGTGGGGGCTGACAGCTGCCCAGAGTGATACAAAGACTGAGGCCCAGACTGACCAGACTATAAGAAGAAATCAATACAGTACATATTTAGTACAATTATTGAGAGCTTGTGAAATTTTAGGGGATCTTTTGTAGAAGTATTTAGTGAAAGTTATTTTAGTGAGAGTTTATGGAGTAGATGTGTAGCTGATGCATATCGTCAGCTACACATCTTGTAGTTTTGGGTGGATTGGTTGACTGGCAGGCGGATGTACCTGTCCTGGACTGGGGGCGGGGTGTTGAGGGGGCTGCTGGTTGCCCGTGGGGGTGCTGGAGGGCTGAGGATGATGGATGGAACCAGAGTGATGAGAGAATGGCTGTGGAGCTGAAGAAGAAAGAGAGAGAGAGAGAACAGTTGATAACACCGCACAAGAATTATATACACAATGAACTAAATCCAGTCTATGAAAAAAAAAAAAAACCTTACCATACATCCCCTGCTGAGGGGCTGGTGGTCCTTCAGTTTGACCGGGGTATTGGGGGCCTGGGGGACCCAGGGTTTGTGGGTGCCCTCCCGATCCAAGCATTCGTGGTCCACCCTGGAGCATAGAGTACATCTAGGACAGAGAGAGAAATAAGTAGTTGTTTAAAAAAAAAAAAAGGGGAGACAAACTTAATGAGGTTTGAACTTAATTTGCGTTTAGGCTGGTACCTGTGCAGGGTAGTGGGGCATTGCTTGTATGATCTGGTTGTACTGCAGATACGAGGGAGGGTAAGGAGACGCCACCAAAGGAGGTCCTGCAGCTGATGACGCAGCCTGGATCATAGGGGGTGCTGAAGAGCTGTGGTCTGGACGAGTCAACACAGGACCTGAGACAGGTGAAGAAAGTAACACGAGTATGACCCCGTGACCCAATGTTCATACTATCCATCCTAAATTGTATGTGAGATTAGAATAAGTGTGTGCCAAAGCATACAGGTGCATCTCAATAAATTAGAATGTCGTGGAAAAGTTCATTTATTTCAGTAATTCAACTCAAATTGTGAAACTCGTGTATTAAATAAATGCAATGCACACAGACTGAAGTAGTTTAAGTCTTTGGTTCTTTTAATTGTGATGATTTTGGCTCACATTTAACAAAAACCCACCAATTCACTATCAACAAATTAGAATATGGTGACATGCCAATCAGCTAATCAACTCAAAACACCTGCAAAGGTTTCCTGAGCCTTCAAAATGGTCTCTCAGTTTGGTTCACTAGGCTACACAATCATGGGGAAGACTGCTGATCTGACAGTTGTCCAGAAGACAATCATTGACACCCTTCACAAGGAGGGTAAGCCACAAACATTCATTGCCAAAGAAGCTGGCTGTTCACAGAGTGCTGTATCCAAGCATGTTAACAGAAAGTTGAGTGGAAGGAAAAAGTGTGGAAGAAAAAGATGCACAACCAACCGAGAGAACCGCAGCCTTATGAGGATTGTCAAGCAAAATCGATTCAAGAATTTGGGTGAACTTCACAAGGAATGGACTGAGGCTGGTGGTTAAATGACCATGGTGTTGGTGTGCTTGACTGGCCAGCAAACTCACCAGACCTGAACCCAATAGAGAATCTATGAGGTATTGTCAAGAGGAAAATGAGAAACAAGAGACCAAAAAATGCAGATGAGCTGAAGGCCACTGTCAAAGAAACCTGGGCTTCATACCACCTCAGCAGTGCCACAAACTGATCACCTCCATGCCACGCCGAATTGAGGCAGTAATTAAAGCAAAAGGAGCCCCTACCAAGTATTGAGTACATATACAGTAAATGAACATACTTTCCAGAAGGCCAACAATTCACTAAACATTTTTTTTTATTGGTCTTATGAAGTATTCTAATTTGTTGAGATTTTAATTGGTTGGTTTTTGTTAAATGTGAGCCAAAATCATCACAATTAAAAGAACCAAAGACTTAAACTACTTTTCACGATTTGAGTTGAATTACTGAAATAAATGAACTTTTCCACGACATTCTAATTTATTGAGATGCGCCTGTAGTACGTTGAAAAGAGCATGCCAAAAGTCCACGGTTGGTCTTATATACTATTACACACTCTGATGACTATAGGCCTTTATCACAGTCCGCGCGTCGTCACAACTGGCTCCGATTAGTAGCGCAAAGGAATTTCCACCTAATGGACAGACGCCAGTTTGTGACGAAAATTAAAATAATTAGTCATAAATGTCAATATTTAAACCTTTATTTATACCCACGGCTAGCAGGTCAACAAGCTACTTTTCTCTCAAATACGGTAGGAAGTTAAATTAAATGAAATCTGGAGGATGTTAACGGTGACAAGGTGAGAGACAGGCCAGTTTACAGTGACCGGGTGCGTGTAACTATGCATCAGAGTGGTCCGATAAAGACGCAATTGTATGATGTGATAGTATGTCCCAAAGCTTGCTTACTCTTCTATTACACACTCAAACTTTAGGTACTTTCCTAACCTAAAGAGTACATTAAGTAGGCACACTGAGATGCAACATGAGGCACATACCATGAGTAGATTGCAAAGGGCCTGAAACTCTTATTTTAAACATTTTCATTTTATGTTAGTCACAATAACTATAATAATAAATTACCATTTTATTAAATAATGGATAAAAAAAACAAGTAATGAAAATAAGCCCTGTATTTAAAATATCATGCCTTGCTGATTAATAATAATAAATCATCATCATCTAAAAGGTTTCAGCCCCTATTATTGTTGTTAATATTTATATAACAAACTAAATACAGAATTTGTTTTTAGTTTATGCAAGTATCAATTACATCATTAGTACAACCAATAAAAAAAACAATATAAGCATTACCTTTTGCTCTTTGGTACTTCCCTTGACTGATAGTTGCCATGGAATATTGGTACATCTGAGGTCCCTAATAAAAGGAAAGCGGAAGAAAAAAATTCCAATTTGCAAACCACTCTATAAAATTCTTGAATTTTGTCTAAAGTTATCCATGAGCAGCAGCGATAGAGACCTGAACAGAGTGGCCCTGCACCTGCATGGGTGAGATATAGCTCAGGTACGGAGTGTTGTAAATGGCTCCCTGGCTTGGCGGGGGCTGCAACATCACCGTGGGGCTGGGGGGAGTTGGTCGTGGCGGGGTGGGAGTGGCTGAGGGCTTAACCTGCAAAGAAGACATGACACCTTGGCTTGGCACATTTAAAGTTTTAAAAGCTATTTAGAGGAAACTTGAAAGGGAAAAACAGTGCTCGCACCATGCTGAGAGGAGCCTTGGTGGGGTTAAACTCTTTGGCGTTGGGGTTGAGTGTAGATTTCTTCACTTGACTGCTTTGGAAAACACGAATTGCATTAATTAGCAATATACTTAATATGCTACATACTAGTAGCTGTCAGTTGTGACTTATTTACCAACTAATGTTCTACTCACTCAGCCATGCCCTCTGGTCTCTCAGAGGCATCGGGTTTGCCCTCCTCACTGCCTGGGGTCCTTGCAGGTTGAGGCATCCCTGATGTTTGCCCTTCCGCAGTTGGATTTTGCATGGCAGGGCCAGACAGGGCAGAGGGTGTGACCGGTGGAGGGGTGGTGGTCGCCACCCCCTCTGCATTTGTCTCTCTACTTCTCTCCTCTGCTGAAAGCTCTGTGGGCGGGGTTGTTTTAGCTTCTGTTAGAGGGGCGGGGGCGGTTTGTGTATTGTGGGTGGGGTTTGCTTGAGCAGAGTCAGTGGTTGAAGATGTGGGACTGGAAAGGGTGGAGCTAGGTGGAAGCTAATATCAGAAGAGAAAAAAAAAAGTAAAAATTAAACTATAGATACATGTTTTTGTTCAAATCAAAGCACAAATAAATGTTGAAAATGTATCCGTGTGGTGTGGCTGACATAGAACATAACTGGACGGTTTACCGGTTCATACAGAATACCGGTGTTTATTTTTCTTATGATATGACATTTTAAAATACCACAATACCGGTGTCATTTAAATAATGTTCAGAACGCGACACTGTTAGAGAGGGATCTCTTTTCACTATTGCATTTTGGCGAGGTCTGACTCTCCCGGCACAGTGTTGCCTCTCTCTGCGTCTGTTCTGTGCAGTGAGCGACAGAAGAAGCAGTGCATTCAGCTGGCCATACTGCAGCAGAGCCGTCAGTAAATGAGTACAAAACCTCATTTCAAAGCACCTTTCACTTACAGACAGTTTGGAGTTATAAATATGAGCATAGATTGTCTGAGAAAATTATGGCCTTTTTTAATTATTTGTTTGCGGTTTGTAACGTTAGATGCATGTTGATTTTATCAGACGATTTCGCGATTATAAATGAGTGACTCCTGGTTAACATGTATTGATGGGTCGTGTTTAGTCACTATTTACAGGGATTAAAGTTATCCGTCACTACGACGGATTTCTGTCAATTGCAGGGTTCCTGTCTGTCTTAAATTCACTTTTCATAATTTTAAGACCGTAAACAGGCTTACATTTCTCAAATAGTGTTATAAATGTCTTGATTTTAGCTCGACTAGGTCTTAAATTAAGGAAAGACGAGGTGTATTCAGTCTGCTGAGAGGGATGTGATCAAAGCCTGGAGTGGATTAAAGCACGTTCCAAATTACCAAAAAGGCGATTAAAGCTGCAAACTGTGCATGCATGCATTATCAGAACGTGTCTCAAATGCATACTAAAATATAGGCCATCATGCAATTCCAGATCACAATAAGGCGCAAGCTGATATGTATTTGAATTTTTTATTTAATGCACAAAATATGAGCACAGTGCACTACTAGAAAATATGCGCTATTTTTCCATTAATTTTAAAAGTACAAACAAAAATGAAACCATTTAAATACAAAAAAAAAACTAATTTTACAATCTGGCATTTATATGTTGTTGTCTTCTGGCCTTTTTCACATTCTTATCACTAACTGCAAGTCTCATCCATGATGAGTATGTTATGTTAGAGAACAAGTTTTGGGGGATTTTGAGAACCAGAACCAAACTGACAGAGCAATAAAGCTATAGTGAGCCCCTTTATTAAAATACCTGGAGGTGAGGAATAAAAAATAAAAATCATATTACTTGATATAATAATTCAAATATCTCAATTCCAATTAAGTAGAAATTTTAGGCAAAAATAATAGTGTTTTAGGCACTAAAATAGTCTAGTATTTTATAGTCAATCACTTTTTTATATTGAAAGAATGAAGATTTATATGCCACCCCAGGCTGGTTGCTGGCCCCTCCCTGGCCACCCCTATGAACACATCCTGGCTCCGCCACTGACACAGACAGCCGCGCCAACTCTGCGCGAATACTGAATTGAGCTCTCCTCCACTTTTTTGTGCATGGATGAATAAATACAGACAAAACTACATCAAAATTAATGTTTTGGCTAATATCCTTGTAAACAGGATCTGTATCTGTAGAATTTTTTTTAGCACTGAGCCCATAGTAGCATTTTTAGATTTATGTTCATGTTATACATTTTTGGTTGCATTTGTGAGTTAATAAAAATGTAGATGGTTGTTTAAAATATGTATATAATATCGATCGATATACTCCTGTATCGAATCGAATCATATAATTTTTTTAAGTATCGGCAAATATCGTATCGCTGGGTATGAGAATTGATATTGTATCGAACCGTGACGAACCATCCGATTTACACCCCTAATATCAACCACTTCCAAACATCTATGGCCACGTACACACTGCAGCTAAATTCGGTTGTCAGTTCACCTTTTACTCCTTAATCGCGTTCTGTACACACACAATTCACTAAAATACGGGAGTGACAACCGCATTCAACAACCGCATTAACCCCGAAAAATGCAGGTAGTGATAACCGCATTTACAGAAATTCTACGCAGTGTGTACGGAACCGAACTGAACAACTAGTTGTTAATGACGTATTTGACCATGCATCAGTGTATTCGTCTGTATGTGAGATGCAAGAGAATAACTGAAAGAAGTTTTAACTTAGCACAGGGCTAGCTGCACTCATGACCCGTGCGGTAAAGTGTCAGTGTTGCCAGATCTTCACAGAAAAAACAACAAGAAAAAAGGACAAGCACAAAAAACACTAAAACATGAAAATGCTTTGTTTTATAACACCAAAATAAACATTAATATATCTCATATCCGCGACAGACCACTTTATTAACTCCATCATAAAGTGCCTGTCTTTATGAGCTGAGACTAAACAACATGCCTGAAAGTGCTTGTAAATATGAGGATATGGCAACACTGCAAGACAAAAGCAGCCTCCCACTCATAAACGCAACACCACATGTCTATTAATGGTAGTTTAGTTCAAATCGACGGACAAAAACAGTCTTTAGTCAAAAGAAATGGCACATAACAAACGGCTAAACTTTTATTCACTCCTGCAAGACGACAGATGTTGCTGTGGTTACAAATGCGGGAGTGAGTTGTTCTGTAAACACATGGAACGATAATTTACGGGACTCACTCCCGCATTTAAATGCGGTTGTCACTCGTGAAACTTGCAGTGTGTACGTGGCCTATTTTGGCTTAATTATATATATAAAAAAAAACTATGACACTTACCTTAAAATCATTACGAAACTTGCGAAAGCCCTCAAGGTCTTGTGATCTCTGGACTGAAGAGACTATGAAAAAAAAGAGAGAAGAACATTTTAGATAAATGAAAAGCGCATATAATGAAATTACTGAAAGAGTAATACAACTTCAGGATTACCTTTGCCACTCTTGCCCTCCTGAGGACTAGCTGGACTCTCCGTCCTCTCCTTTGACAGGATTTCATTCACTGAAGTGACAGGAAGAGAGTCAAATAGTTGGACGCAGATACAATTAACAGTGTGTAACCACTCAAATGTATAACATCTCACCATCTACAGGGAATATAGGGGTGAGGCCACGTCCAGTGGGTTTGGGGGTCACCATAGTAACTGAAGAGGTATCCAAGAAGGTAGGATTAGGCAGAGGAGGGTCCTGGGAAGGAGCATCTGGTTTTGGGGAACGAGAGACTGGAGAGAGAGAGAGAAAGGTAATCAGGTTAATAAAGGGAATAGAGGTTGTAAATACACTGCATCCTTTCAATCATTTTTAATTAATGAAGGATGCATTTAACGGATCAAGAGGTGATAGGCAACTATAATGCTACAAAAGACTTCTATTCCAAATAACTATTCTCTTAAACTTCATATTCAAGGAAGCCTGAAAAAACGATCAGTGTTTTCACAAAAATACTAAGCAGCGGTTTTTAACATCAATAATCATAACAACCACAACAGTTTCTTGAGCAGCAAATCATCATATTGGAATGAGTTCTGAACGATCATCTAGACTGGAGTAATGGTAAATTACATATTCAAATACAAAACAATTTTAGAATACTAATTTTGCAATATTACTGTATGTTTGATCAAATGCAACCTTCTTACAGATATCACACTTTTTAAAGCAGTTTCTTCCCCTAGGCAATCTACATTATGAACCGTTAAATGTTCCCCACATTATGCAATAAAATACACAATAACCTATTTATTTGTTACCACCTCCGTCCTAGTACATCCCTGCATCTCATTCTATTCCATCATCTATAGCACAACTGTACATGCAATTTATTTGTTACATTTCTGTCCATTTATATTACGTGTTCTTTTTATTCTCATCTTATTTTTATTGTCTCTGTGTACTGGAAAACAAGTCACTAAAACAAGTTCCTTGTATGGGCAAGCATACTTGGCAATAAAGCTCTTTCTGATTCTGATAAAAGTACAGTATAACATTGTTTAATAAAAAAGACCTGTGACATAAAATAATCTTAATACTACAATACTAATATTAAATAACTGAAACGAGCATAACTGAATTAAAAGGGAATAAAATCACTGCTGAACTATAAACACTAGAAGATCTTACTAATTTGCATCTAGGAAGTAATATAATAAAAAGGTTGCATTGTATGTAGTGATTACTAACCCACTGTAAAATATAAAGTGCACAACAATGGACAAGATTAAAGGCTGAAGATAAGCCGGTGTTAACAACTTCAAACGTCAAAAAGACCACAAAGCTTGATTGAACATGTGGGTCTATTGTGTGCATGCATGCATTTTAACCTGTAGGGGAGGAGTGAGAGTTTGAGGTACGCAGGTTCCTGTTGGTCTGTCCAGGCCTTTGAGACTTAGGTGACATTCTGGATGACACTATAAGAGATGTATGCAATGTTCATTAAAACAGGGCGTAAACCATCACAAACATCAATAACGACAGCTCTCTCGCGCACAACTTACCTCCATTGACAGGCCGGGGCGAGTCTGAGAGAGACTGTGGGTGAGAGAGCGAATGTGGGAGTGTGTGTGGGGAAGGAGGGCTGGAGTGACCAGGCTCTGAGGGGCGGGGCTGCGTAGGCGGGCTGCTCTGTGATTGGTGTGCAGAGTATCCTCCCCTGACGGACAGAGGGCTGCTCCTGTCAGTGGGAGGAAGGGTCTGACCACTGCCAGAAGGGAGGGGTCTAGGTGAGGAGCTTGAGGGGCCAGGTCTATTTGCTCGATTAGGCAGGGTGGATACAGCTCCTCCTCTTTCGCCCCTGCCAGAAACTCCAACTTCTCTCTCCCTTGCCCTCTGGGGTAGAGGAATGTACTTGCCCTCCCTAAAACAAAGATACAGACAGCAATGATCATCAGTATACCAAGGAGAAAGACTAGATGAGATGGTGATAAAAAGTAAGAAAGACCGTTTCGAACCTGCTCCCAGCACTGGAGAACCCAGGACTATCTCTTCCTCTTTCTCCTCCATCACGTTCTCTGTCCCGAAGCACAGCGCTGTATTTGTCTTCCTCGGTTCGTCCCTCATCGTTCTCCAGCGCCGCCCGGTGGCGATACTGCAGACTGCCCTCAATCTCACTGGCCAATCGGGCGGCTCGAGCTTCTCGCTGTCTGAAGCCCTCAGAGCTGCCCCGCTCCAGAGGAACCCTAAAAAGATAGGCAACAGAACGTGAGGTTTACTTGATTTCTTCAAGCAGGATCTAAGCAGGTTTTTTAAATCTTATTTAAGACCTGCGCATATTCACAGGTGCATACTGTGACTTCAGTAAACAACTGTTATGCCATAACAGTTTTGGAATGTGATTTAGTGATTCACACACGCGAATAAAGCGTGCGTTAGACAAGCGCACTGAGACGCGAATTGAAGTTGCGTTACGCGTGAATGTATTTGGAGGACTGTATATAATCTTCGTAAAAATAATTTTGCAACAAGACTGGAGCTGCCTAGCAGAAGCCCCTCCCATGACGCGTATTCGCGTCTGTTGTGTAGTGAATTTCACGCGCGAATGAAGCGAGTAAACTCAAAATGTTCAAGCGTCCAACTACGCGCGAATAGCGCAATTTATTCGCTTCATTCGCGTCTGGTGTGAACGCACCTTAAGGGGCAACCTCTGTGAACTCAAACTAGTGTATGTTTTTTTTGTAAAAAGTACTAATGAATATTAAAATACACTAAGCATATTTTTAGTACATGTATGTATTAAGCCGTATCATGATTTACATTTTTCCATGCTCAATATTTAGACCTCTTAAGATCAGACTTCGTATGATATTTAAGACATTTGACTTATGCCAAGTTCACACTGCATGATTTTAGCCCGATTTTTCACTCGCCGACAAATGCCCGACATCGGAGGCAAATCGGTGCTTGTTCACGCGAGTGACAATCGCGCAGTGTGAATTAGCAAAGACGCGATCTGAGGTCATCGATGATGCGTCTCCGACACCCGTGAAATATTTGGCATGCTATCTGGAGCTATCGTGATTCACAATCCTGCTGTGTGAATGAGTTCTGACTGAAAACTACATCAGTGATGACCTACAGCCAACGAGAGAGCAAGATACAGGGCAGCGGGAAGCTCGGAAGGACTTTTTTTTTTTTACAAAGCAATTAGCCATTTACAAACAACGTGCATAAATATACAGATCAAATAGGCTACGTGAAGATAAAGAAGGGGCTAGGGTTTTTCCTGTAAATAATATTCTTCTATAAAGGACAAAAGATTTATTGAATTTTTTTTTATCACTTTGAGGGCTTTTATAGGCTCTAAGAAATAAACTCATTATAAAATGCACAACACGTTGGTTTCACTTTTAAGTAGGCTACTCAGATTTGTGTATATACAAATTTTCCAGCATAATGTATGTTTGTTAACAAGTTATCTTTGTTAATTATTGTGTTCAGGGAGGATTTATAGACCATAATATCAGCGTGATCTTGCGTTATTTCCTTATCACTTCTCGTGTGCGTTTGGCTGTAGTTTGTGGAGCAGACAGAGTTGTCGGCGATTCTTCCTATTGTAAAGTCATGCAGTGTGTAACCTCCTGTCACCGATCCATCGTGCAATGTGAAATCAGCAGTGATCCGATGACTCTGATCCACGATCCGATTGTGAACTCGGCATTAAAGTCTTAATATCTTCAATTCAGTTTAATCGAATTTAAGGAACCATGAAAGCCCTGTTTGAAGGACAGAAGCCTTTTCCACTTCATACATTCAAATGTCAGTCTCTCTGAGAGAGAGAGAGAGAGAGAGAGAGAGAGAGAGAGAGAGAAGTTTGAAACTGACAGAACATCAACGTACGTGTACATGGAGAGACTGGAGTCATAGGTGGACTTCACCCCATAGGTCTCCTCATTGAAGCGGAACATCTCGCTGGCATCCCAGCCATTAGACTGAAAGACAGAAAATGGCATGCAAAAAGCTTTCAGCATGTGCAACCTAAAGAAATTTCTAAAAAAAAAAAAATTAGATCACATGATTGGATATACAAGCGTGTTGGTGGAACTCACTGCATCTGCATCTAGGTCAAAATTTTCTCCGTTGCTATCGCCACCATCCCACCTTTGAAGGACCTTCTCTCTGTGGTCACCATTTATTTTTGAACCAATTGCAGAGTCTGTAAAAGTGTCTGAAAACATGCACACAAAGCCTTACATTTCTATACTTAACACTACTCATGTATACTACTTCTAGAGGGCCATATACACACCTCTGGTGGCGTAGTTGAGGTCCACATCTCTGCAGATCATAGTGACCAGGTCATTAGGGCCAAAAATCATGGTGTCCGTGATCTCTTCTCTCCTGGGATGGACTGGTGTGCCTCCGCCACCATCTCCTTCTTCATTTTTGACTTTGTGCACTGCATCCACTGCCAACTCACACTAAAAGCATCAAACGTAAAAGACACTGAGTGAGACTTGATCATACATAAAATTTCAAGAGGCTGTGTTCAGATAGGCTACAAAAAATACATAAAATAAATAAATATAAATGAGTAAATATCAAAGATCAAATTTGGATAAATATGAACTGGGTCCAGTGTGAACAAAGCCTATTATTCTAGATTTCAGGCATTCAACTATAGTTAAGATCAGCAATTTAAAACATAATATTCAGAAAGCAAATTCAATGCAGAAGTAGATTTGGAATGACTGACTTACACGTGAGCTTAACGTCTTGAAGATCCCATCATATACACTGCCGTTCTTCACCATAACATCGCATCTGGAGCCCTGAGGACAAGATTGCATACATGTCAAGTATTTTATTGCTTAATGCTGAAAACAAATTAGAGAAGATGGTATGAAATCACATAAAACTAAAAAAATCAAGATATTTCTTATTTTTTATCCCCCCCCCCTTTTTTTTTCCTTTGTCGAAGCCGGGTTACCACAGTCTAGAAAAGCCAGGACATAAATTGATACGGATTCTTATCCAGTAAATCACAAGCAAGTCACGGGCCCTTCGAATAATGTTGTGGGCCCTGGAGTCAAAAAGTCAATGAACCACTAAATTAGTATAGTTATCAAAGAAGAGCGTTTTCAACAGCCACCAAATAAACAGAAAGGTGAACAAATTATTTGATGCCAAAACTTACCACCACAGCTGTGAGAAAATGGAGCATCCTTGAGTTGTTGTACATACCCTCAAAAACCTTAAAAAAGTACACACAAACATCTTTGAGCATTTGGTGGTCCGAAAACACAGTAAAATACTTCTACGTCTAATAGTCCTAAAATGGAAAACCAAGAGTCGAAAAATGTACAAGCTTTTACGTACAGGTGGTGACTGTGAGGGAGTCTTCACAGAGTTTCTGTTTCTTCATGGAAAAAGAAAACAATCATTAGTAAATCTAATAATTTACATAAACGTGTGTGTGTGTTGTACCATGCAAATCAAGAGTAACGCATAACAATCATACCAATAACAGATTTCTGTGTTTTAAGCATTTCTTCTATATATTGTCTATATCATATCCGTGGACAAATGTGCCGTGTATGCGTGCAGCTAACTCGAGTGTGAAACACAGCCCCGGTGTTTCAGGCATTGCTCTACTGTTACATGTTTGGACAACAATTGCAACACCGCGAGGCGCGTGGTAACACAAAAGGACAACCAGACACGAGTAACAAAATAACGATCGGACTGAATCTGATTGCGCATCGTGACAATATTACTTTGCAATGTCAATGAGTAAACAAAGGCAACCAAGCGCGTGTTTTAATTGCGTCAGACTGCAAAGCGGGTTATCTGAGCTGGCTAACAACCACAAGTAAATGCCGTATCGAAGACAAGACAAACAGCTTGACATTATCGTGCGCAAACGCACACATGTCGCTCCCCTCGCTACAATAGATCAAACCAATTAGGGAATACGAATGTTTGTACTTTTGTGTCACATGCATCCCGGCTCTTCTTTGCAGGCGTCGGTCTAAAATGGCTCAAGTTGAAAGTCGAGCACAATACAGAATCATATGGGATCGGAAAACAACAACAAAACACCGCCGATGACCCGCCTCCGAGAGCAGTCATACGCTAGAAAAGATGGCAATCAATTCAAATCTAAATTCTATTGGTTGACAACGTTATTTCAGGGCGGATGTGTATCAATTGCGACAAAGTCTTCAATCATTGGCCCAAAATAATGTCACTCAAACATTCTTGGAAGCGATTGGCTAGTGCTCATGCTAATTTAACAAGGCTCGAAACGACTGGTGATCTAGGGAGCCGATTATGTATGTGCCGAGGACACGCCCCCTTAAACCGGTAGGCCTCGTGTTAAAATGCTAATCCGCGGACTTTCTGAGCGGGACAGCCCAACTTGTGCGTTACCTTCCCGGGGTGGGTCTGTTAGAGTTGCTCCCCGGAACTGAAGAAGCCATTGACCCTGAAGTTCCATTGGATGTTTTGCGGCCACCGGGTCCAGGTTGCTGTCACAAAGCACAACGATTCTTAAATGCTGACACAAATTAAGCGTTGGACAAATTTACGTAACGTTATGTTTAAGAGTCTAGCCGAGTGGTGATGGCTAGCGGGTTTACTAGCACTTAAATAAGAAAGTGGAAGCTTAATGGAGAACGACAATCTTCGGATCATAAAATCTACAATGAGTTGTAATATTCGCAATTGTATGATTTAAAAATAAATAAGTGAAATTTTTAGATGCGTTACTCACGTTCTGTCGGCGAAAAGACATAACTAACTTAGCCGCTAACTGAGTTGCCCGCTAAATTCCCCTTGTTGCCTACGACAAGCTAGGAGGTGGACTAGCCTGCCTGCGGTGGTATTTTTCTTGATTTTCCGCAGCGTTCTCTGATCTGCACGAGCGCGATCTCCGTTATAACCCGAGGTCCAGTTCAGAACGATACTCTGTCACGAACACAACGCGAAGAGATCACGATCCTTATTTTACTAATAAATATTACCGGCACCACGTCTCGCAAACTAGCCAGCGATGAACGCAAAGGCTGTTTTTTCAAAAACCTCGATTGCCATTGGGCGACGGCGTAGAACGTAGCGATGACGCAATGGCGTAAAAGACCCGTATCACGTCGACTGCAGCACGTGACGCGCGTGCTTTGCAAAAAGACTCGTCCATTCTTATAAGAAAAGTGCAATAAAATCAGATTTCACTATCTTATCTCACACAAACACAACTCAGACAAATTGTTTCAGTATAATTATATTATATCATATCATTTAATTCAATGTAGTACCTGAAACTAATTACACAGAGTGGGCAACATTGTCCACCTTAACACGGTCCCAGCACAGACAGAGAGAAGAGAGAGAGAAGGCACAATAAGAGGTTTAAATAAAGGGTAAACGGGAGGCGCACGGGGCAAATGGAGAGGAAACAAATCATACCACATGATCTGTATGATCAAGAAGAGAACAGCTGAAAAGACTGAGACAGAACTGAAGAAACAAAACAGCAAAATACCGATGCAGGCACTGAACTGGATGGCAGACACCGCAAAAAGACTGATCGAGGCACAAAATCAAGAATGACTGGCACAAAACAAGAGGGAATGACAGTTGACTACACGAAAGGCACAAGAAGAAAGGGGCTCTTTATCTTTTTTTTCCTTTTCAAATGTTTTCCTGAAATCTGTGGAAACCGAAGCAAAGTTTGAAGGAGACAGAGTGAGATTAGAAGAGATATAAAAGGCACAAAACAAATTAGAAACAGATTTTTGAGAACAAAGATTGTGTGTTCATATAGTAGACAACCAAAAATAAAGGCATTTTGACAAACAAATTTTTGTAGCCTACTATTATTTTGACAATTATTAAAAATTCTAATTATTATTATTATCATCAGCATCATTTATCATTTTCATATTCAATAAAAATGTCTCTTTTAAACCAAAGGACATTCTCTCTCCCTCCTCTGGACTCTAGCTTTGAAATAAACGCAACAATAAACCCAAAGACTGTAAAGCTAAAAGGAAGGGTAGGATATAAAGACAGAGAGGGAGAGCAGAGGAGCTGGGTGACAGATCAGGACTCTGAGGTAATAATGGAGTCTATGGAGATGTTTAATACGCTAATTAACCGTAAGAAGTAATACTACTGGACTTCAGAGGACTGGGCTTGCTTATTTTT
This sequence comes from Ptychobarbus kaznakovi, assembly GCA_027422405.1. Classification (NCBI taxonomy): domain Eukaryota; kingdom Metazoa; phylum Chordata; class Actinopteri; order Cypriniformes; family Cyprinidae; genus Ptychobarbus; species Ptychobarbus kaznakovi. The sequence goes on along the minus strand of CM049807.1, from coordinate 3,721,075 downwards.
TGGCAAAACGGGACATTGTTAAGCCCGAGGCAATGCCTGCTACTGAACTAGCAAAATCAGTACAATTGAAATGAACAGGTTAAAAAGTTACTATGTGACATTCGCAGTTTGTCAGTGGCAGAACAAAAAGAAAACAACTTAAAAAGCTCCAGTAATAATAATAATAATAATAACAAGAGTGCTGGTGGGTAACAATCTCTGAACAAGGGGACATTTCCGCTCACCTGAGGGGAAAAATAAACTCCTTTTCGTATAAGTGCGAAGGGTCAAAGAATACTAGACATCTGAATAATCAATAAGTGAGTCCGACACTGAAATGACTTGAAGGACTCTTGAAGTTGCTAAAACACGACACCAGCTCAGTGGCGGCGCTCACACTGTTGTACCTTCCTATGCAGCAGCACCAGAGGAACATTCACACTGACAAACACTGGACAACAAAATAGTAAAAGCTGACCAATGTTTTCACAACGTACCTCCAATTTAGTGTAGTACCGTTACTTAGTGTTAAAAAAAAAGTACCGTCAATATCATATATGCTTATGTGTTTGGGCGACTCTCTCTTTCTCTCTCTCGCACCGTAAAAGCTCATGTTTAATAGTGTTAATAACTCGGTCGCTCAGTTCTTCCGCTGGAGAATACTGAAAATACTGATTGTGAAGGGCTGTCCTCTTCCTCCTCTATCCCACCTCGTTGTTTTCCCCTTTTAGAAGAAGGAGTACTGGTTGTCGATGGCTCTCGCTCTCCCTCCTTCCCGCTCCTCGCCCTCCACCCCTTCCAGCTGGAGGAGAGGCGGCTCGCGTTCCTCGCACTCCTCCGCTCCGCTGCTTGCTCCGCCTCCTCCGGCGGCCTCCGTCTCGCTCCCTCGTTCCTGCGGCGGGGTTGGGGGCGGAGGGCGTCCCGGAGGCAGAGGGGGAGGAGGTGGCTGAGGAGGACTATGGGGTCTGCTGGTCAAGTCTGAGAACAGCAACAGAGAGGAGAACCGGCAGAGGAGGAGAGGGGTGAGAATTAAAGGTGTACACGGGTAATGACAATAAGATGCAAAGTTTGAGGAGAAAACCTCAGCTATGACACATGCTAGTAATGGAATCGGTCAACACATTGCACACAGACGGTTACACCCTGCCTCCACTAAACAGCCGTAAAGAGTCTTCGATTGATTGCATTCGGACTCATTGAAACATCCTGAATCACGTTTATATGGAGACAGAGCTTGCTGTCTACATGAAAGATTACGATTAACGCAAGCTATAGTGAGCACTTTAAATGAATGTATTACCCTGCGACACACATTTCAGGATGGATGTGTGCAACTGAAACCCAGCTGTGAATGAGGAAGTTGAGCAGACAGATGTGCACTGAAGTGAACGGATGACCTGTCGCTACTCTTTTTCTGTATTATTCGAACAAGCTTCCTCTTCCTCACATTTCCTCATTGTTTCCCGCAATTTACTCTTTCATCTACTATCACAGTTGCCGTGAAATACAAATGGACCCTTTTTATGTTCTTAATACAGTTTCCTCATCCTATTATGCAAATAAAATAAACAGAATGTTATTATATTTGCATAATTTGGGGAAATGTAGTATCTCTGTACATTGGAAACGTTGATGATTCAATCCAGTCCCAACAAACATTTTCCTCATTAAATGTATTATTTCACGAGGAAATGCACTGCTATTTAAAAGTTTAGGGTCTGTACGTTTTTTGTTGCTTTGTTTTAAAGAAATTAACAGTTTCAACAAAAGACATCAAAAGGTTTAAAATTACATTAAAAAGGTTTTAAATACATCCTGATCTTATGAACAAATTAAACGTTTACAGATAAATACGAAGCAGCACAGATGGTTTCAACATTGATGAGCAGCATATTACACACGTCAACATTTGAAGTGGATCAAAACCTTTCATCAAAGGTGTCCAAAATCCTAAAATCAAAACGCGTTCTCATCTTAGATGAACTTTTTTGATCCACCTCAAATGTTGACAAGTGTAAATGATTTCTGAAAGATCACGTGACACTGAAGACTTAAGTATTGATGCTGAAAATGTAGCTTTGCCATCATAAGATTCAATTAAATTTTTAAATATATTAAAATAGAAAACAGTTGTTTTAAATTGTAATATTTCACAATATTACTGTATTTTTGATCAAATAAAAGAAGCCTTGGTAAGTGTATAAGACTTGCTGACCCCAAAATTTTGAACAGTAGTGTCATTTTATGAAAGTTAAATGGGCTGCAACTGCTTAAGGTACAATCATTTAGTTTCACATCCCCGTTTGCTTTCTTTATCTGACTCGAGCTGTTTTTGGTGCGGCACCTTTAATATTTGTGTGTGTTTAATTTGCAAACCCCCATGTACCAGCATGATTTTATTTCCTTCTTTCAGACCTTCTCTGTCTATCTCTCTCTGTTGAATCTGGTCTCACTTACACACAGTCAGAGATGGGGGTTGATGGAGAGTCGGGGTGGCGCGTGGTGATGACATCACAGACTGTGGGGCGGCTGCCAGCCCTTTCCCGGCCTGCGAAGGTGACCCAACAACAAACAACAACAGAAACAGCCAATCAGAGCTCTGATATGCACTATGGAGAAAGCCAGAGGCTGAAGCGGGACGAGAGGAGGTACGGTGTGGATTAATATGTGACCGGAGATCAAAATGAAGGAAGGATGATGGTGATGGAAAGAACATAGATTCATGTTAGAAAGAAGAATTGAAGATAGTAGAAGAAGAATAGGAGAAAAGATGCACTGAAAGATAAGTCCAGGTGATAGAAAGTGTTGAATAGGAGATACAGGATGGAGAACGTGAGGAGGAAATAGTAGGTACGGTGTGCTGAGGAATGTTTTGAACGTTTTGGGAGGAGTTTAGTGGTGTAATGTCAGGTCAAGCACACAAAAATCTAATTATAACACAATCATTGTCAAAAACAAAAGCAAAGCCATGCACAGCCAGCAAACAGCAGACTCTGGCAGCAGCGATGGATCCGGGGTGCTCGAGTAGTCATAGCAGATGCTTGCACCAAGTGTCCTTTAAAAAGCATGCCGTGACAGGAAGTGATCTTACACATGGGGTGATCCCACATTTAGTCATATCTCTGTGACAGGTGCGAACAACTCATGCAGTGGCCATGTTGTTTATGAATACACACATACACAAATACACATATGATCACTCTCCAGATTCATCCCACTCACATGACACACACAAGCTCGGTGCCAAAGACTGTGTGCGTCACTAAAGTCTTCCCAGGATTCAAGACAATCAAACTAAAAGAGGACGCCTTCTAAGAAATATTTATTGTTATTTTTGTCCTTTTATGGGACCACCGGGATCTCCCCCCAAAACAGCTGTTTAACTTAAAAATGTAAAATGTCTATATTAGGGATGTCAACTGATTAAAATAATGTGATTAACTGCATCACTTTGTCATAGTTAATGCAAACATACTACTCTGACAATATTTCTGAAATGGTATAAAATGCAAACGTATGATAACATTTGATATAATAATTTAATAGTAAAACAAGTTGAGTCATAGTTTATGGATAGTTATGTCACGTGTGGTGTGAAGGTCCAGACTCGTGTATGCATTAACACTTCGATGCATGGCAGTGATTCACTCGTTGGTGATATTTCACTCCTTGAGTATCAATAATAATTGAATTTCACTATGCTAAGAATTCAAATGACTTTACCTTTTGCAGAATATATCAACTGGGTTTCATTTATAAAGAAATAACCTATAAAAAGGGTCTTTCTCCATCATTTAAAATGGCTGCTCTGCCAGAGACATGTATTTCAAATCAGTTTCAATCAGCTTTGACGTTTCGGAGCAGTTTTTAAAAATAACTCTGAACAGAATTATTAAATTGTCAAATTATAAATGCTAACAACGATTGCTTTAAAAAATAACATCGTTATAAATGTAATCATTAGATTCACATTCAAAACCCCCTTGCATAATTCAGTGTATAAAATATAAATTAGTCAATTAATAATAAAAAATGTTTAATTTTTTTTATATATTTCCTTTATTTGTTTGAAAGGAGAATGGATGTTTGTGTGGAATGGATATTATAATCATAAAAAAGTTAACATTAGGATGACAATATTTCCATTATGATTTTATTTAACAAACATACCACTTTCAAAATATGAAAGAAAATGAAAATTGGAAAAAACTCCCATTGCTGCTTTACAGCTGCAGTAATATAACTATAATTAAAGGGGTCATATACTGAGAAATCAAAATTCCCTTGATCTTTTGACAGATAAGATTGTATTATATAAACATCCTGTAAGTTTCAGAATTCAAAAGTTTCTCATTAGTATAAAAACAGCTTATATTGAAGCCAATCTGCCAAAACGACAGCTTGTGGAACGTACCACTCTATGATGTAATAGTGTGGATAAGCCCCGCCTCCGCAGAAAATCATCAACGCCTGCTTCTACATCACTGCTTTAGCCCCGCCCACAGATTCATGCACGTAGTGTAAATAACGAAAGGAGCAAACGCAGGTCTACGCAGAAAACAAACGATGAAGATGCTCTGAAGACAACAAAGACGCTGTGCCGTGCCAAGTTTTGGAAAAACACAGTCTTTGCATCGCCCTCCTTCTGATCCCAACGTTACGAAAGAATGGATAACCATTATTTTTTAATGAAGATCCAGACCACGTCAGTAAGAACTCGGCCCTTTGTTCACTTCATTTTACAGTGGATTTGTTTACAAACAAGGCACAACGCTGGAAGGCATAAAGATCGAAACTAAAAGACGATGGTGTGCTGCTGACTATATTGGATTAACTGTTTTTATTATGTGATCACTATTTCTTTATCTATGAAAAACTGCAAAACTATCTGCAGTTTACAATCCACCACGCCTATTAAAACAGACCGTTCTGATGAGGGGGGACAGAAAATATTACCTCTAATTTACTTATAAACTATGAAGTATTTTGATGTAAAAATCTTGATAACATTATAAACGGACCTCAGAGAATAGTACTAAATAAAAAAGTATTTTTTACATTTGAACAAATCTCGGAAATATAGTCAGTGTATTTATATAATTGTTTTTATCCATTCAGCTGTTCTGAGGGAGATGCAAGTAGCACCTGTGATCACTTAACCTGCCTGTGCACTCACAAATTATCTGGCATCTAAACATGGAGCGTTTCCCTTATCTATGCTCTGTTGTAACCCCTCACGCTTTAAAGTTGAGCCCAGCCTTCCATACCTGGTTGCCGGACATTCGTGGCCCCCACAAAGCTGATGAGGGTGACATCAGAGGCGCCCCCAGACTCCAGGGGAATGGGGTGCACACGGAAATGCTCCAGCATGTCAAAAATAGACTGGAACCAGAGATGCTGCACACGACACTGTCCATCCTCGTTCAGGGAGAGACGCAAGTGCTGAGAGGAAGATGCCAGAGCAGAAGGAAGAGGTATGTGGTTTTGAGATAAACACATACTGATAATCCTCTTCAGATGTACACTGCCACTCAAAAGTTCGAAAGTAACAATTTTATTTATATTCATATATATTTTTTAATTATATAATCACAATATCTTTATTGTTAAACAAATAAATGCAGCATTGGTGAGCAAAAAAAAAAACATACTGACTTCAGACTTTTAAACAGTTTTGTAAATAATCACCCCCACTTGCATTTACCTTTGCTTTGCCCTGGAAGTTGAATGTGAGGACATACTCCCCACGCCGTGTCTCACTCTGCCTCACAAGGAACACTCCATGGCTGGCCATGCCGCCTGCCAGCACCAGCTGGGCTGCCTTCAGACGGGAGAGTGTGCCGTGGAACCACTGACACTCACTCAGAGGATGTTCCACCGTATCTGAAACAGAGCCTTCAGAGAACAGGAACGACCCTGTGGAAAACAAGGAGCACACTGAATACCTCTGATCTCGGAGTTAATGTCAGTAGCTATATGGACAGAAGTATTGGGATACCTGATCATTACACCAATAGGGACTTTAATGAAATTACATTCTAAACACATAGACATTAATATGGAGCTGTTTCCCACTTTGTAGCAATAACAGCTTTTTGCCTATTTATCCAGTAGAGCGTTTGTGAGGTCAGGCACTGATGTTGGACCAGAAGGCCTGGCTTGCAATCTCACATTATTTGTGCTGATATTAATCCCAGTGGAAGTTTGGAACTCTTCAGCTATTGAATCAACAGAGCATTGGCCACTTTTACTAACCATGCGCCTCTGCACACGATAACCCCTCTCTATGACTTCAAGCTGCTGTTCCTAAATGCTGCCACTTGCCAATAATACAGCTGACTGTGGACTATCTAGCAGCATAGAAATTTCCCAAGCTGATATATTGAGAAGGTGGCTTCCCATCACAGTACCACACTTGAATTCACTTAGCTCTTCAGAATGACCTATTTTTTCCACAAATGTTTAGGTCCGATTAAAACACTTAAATTCAGTAATTAAGAGGTGTATTTTTAACTGGATTTTGCAACACCGCCCTATTTAATCATTAAATGTTTAGAAAATGCCTTAAAATATAAACAGGATTAGGGTAACATAGATGTCAACATGGTCTCTACCAATACATGTGTGTGTTTTGCATAGCGCAGCACCTGTGGCTTCAGGAGTTTCTGCAAACGGTGTGCTAAGACCGGCTCCGCCCCCACCAAGCAGTCGACTGTCCGATTCATCAAGAGGGGCGCGGGGGGGCAACTCAGGAGGCAGAGGCTCCAGCTGAGGAGAACCACCAACTCCACCATAGCACACTTCAGTGAAAACACATCAAATAAACACATCACCATCAGTAGTTACTGATAAATATTTGTATTCATCTATACTGCTAAATATAAATATTTCAACTCAGGATCAGATGCTTTTAATGCTTGTTAATCCCAAAAATTGCTCCCCTCTATTTAAGCAGTTTGAGTTTGGTGTGCTGATTTTAGCACTGTTAAACATCACGTAAGCACAAGTCCCATTACACATACTGTCCTGAATGCAGCTGACCACTTCATGGTGACATCATCCCCAAATGCTTACCCTGAGACAGGCGGTCGTTGAATTCTGGCGTACTGCTGAGGTCGGCGAGGGCACTGCCGCACACTCCCTCAACATCCTCTTGCTCACTGATGAGAAGGGTCAAGGAGTGCATTTGAGATCTGAGTTTTGACTGTCATACATGCGAGCAAACTACTAAGAACGGTCTCAATATAGCCTTTCAATATACATCGTGGTTTCGCTTTTAATGATTTAAAACACAAAGTCTTACCTCAAGCAAACGGCGTTTCTGATGTCACCAAGCCAAGCTCTCATCTGAACCGCATCTCTGGTCTCGATCACGTACTGCACCTGACCTTCCAACTGAGGAAAACAAACAGATCAAATGTGCAACGTGGTTATTTTTTTAATGATATGGATCTTCGAGAACAACACAGGACGCAAAAGTGATGCACAATCTTGAATAAAATATATAATAATTATTTTATATTTGTATAAAAATATACTTAGTGGTGGTGAACATATTGCTTTTTAACCACCACTATTTAAATTAATTTACTATATAACTTTTTCCTGCAATTTATCGACACAACAAATCTAGAAGTGATATTTAACAAAACCCACTTTGTATAATGAAATGTAATTATCAACAAAGCTCATCAAACATGCTGTATTTGTGTACAACCATTAATGAGATATCACATGACAGTGGCAACAACTATCTTTGTTACATAAGTAAAGCAAAGTTAAGGAACAGTTCTCACATCATTATTGCAGATTTGACTAACTACTACAGACAAAAATAGAGGTGTGCTGACATACCTGTAGAAGGAAGGTGTTCTCTTTGTCTGGCACCTCTATGGCTGTAGTGCTCCTCACATCAACAACAGAGAAGCATGGGGCAGTCAGTCTGGGCTTGGAGGACTAGAAGTATTCAAAAATATATAAATGATTTATAACTTAAACTATAATAATACAAATAAATAAATATACATACACTACTGTTCAATAGTTTGGAGTCAATAAGACGTTTTGCAAGAAATTAATACTTTTATTCAACTGATCAAAAGTGATAGTAATATTTATAAATTATAATATTACAAAATCTCAAAAGAACCGCTTTTCTTTTGAACATTCTATTCATCTAAGAATTGTGAAGTATCACAGTTTCAACAAAAATATTAACGCAGCACAACTATTTTCAACATTGATAATAATAAGAAATGTTTCTTTAGCACTAAATCAAATATGCTGAATATTAGAGGGATTTCTGAAGGATCATGTGACGCTGAAGGCTGGAGTAATGGCTGCTATAAATTAAACTTTCCCATTGTGGGAACATATAACATTTTAAAACATATTAAAATAGAAAACAGTCCCTTTAAAGTATAATAATATCTCACAATATTAAAGTTTTATTGTATTTTTGATCAAATAAATGCAGCCTTGGAGACTTCTTTCAAAAACATTAAAAAGTCACACTGACCTCAAACTTCTGAACAATGGTAGAGCATATGTAAATAAAATACTGCATGTAAATACATTTCCACACAATTTACATAAGAGCAGAAATCACCTTAGGTGGGATGTAAAACTCCAGGAAATACTCCAGCCCTCCATCCCCTCCGTCCTTATCTCGTTCTTTCAGAACTAGACGGCACTTGTGCCAACGCATCGCCCTTCCGCCTGCAGCTCCTCCCATGGCCGCGGGATGTCCTGACGCTGTGCTGTCCGTGCCGTGGTGCAGCAGTCCAAAGGAAAATCCCGGGAAACCATGAGTGCTGGCAAACTCGTCCGAAGACGAGGACACAGTTACACCTCCCTCCCGTACGAGCCTGCCCATCTTCCTCTGGACACCGATGCTGCTCGGTGGTAGCGCCGAGGGCGACACGGCCGAGGAAGGTGGAGCTGCAGCGGACAGAGTCGGCGGCGGTGAGCGAGACAGTCGCAGTTTCTCCAACCGGTGACTCCACTTCTCCTTCTCCCCATCGCCGTTGCTTCTCCGCCAGTCACGAGCTTCGGAGAGCGAGAGGGAGGTTGCGCTACTGGAGGACGATGGGGGCAGTGAAGAGGACGACGAGTGAGGGAGAGAGAGGGGAAGGGAGAGAGAGACAGGGAGAGATGCAGGAACGCCCTGCGAGCCGGAGTTCCTCTTGCCGTCTTGCAGGCCTGTAGTGTAGCTGTAACTGGAAGGAAGTGGGGTGGAATTCCCAGAGCTGCAGTTCTGAGGGGCGTCACTGGAGGAGCTGCGCCAATGCAAGATGCCTCGCACGCTCCCTCGGACGCTGCGGCCCACGCTGCGCAAAGAGAACCGCTTTTTTAATTTATTCTTGGAGTGACCTCCGATGGGTGTCCCATTGCCTTTTGACCCAGAGTTTGCTGGTATGCCAGAGGGACTGGGGCATATCGGAGTCTGGCTGAGATCGTCTATTTCCGAGGTCGTATCACCTTCGCCATCATTGTCCCTTGCTACTACATCTGTCTCCACCTCCTCTCCGGCGACAGGCTCCACCCAGCTGTCTTCCTCTTCTTCCAGGTCTTTGTATCCAGGTTGGTTATGTTTGAACGCCATTCCCCTGTCCTCCCTCCGCCCATTATTCCCGCCCATAGAGGAAGAGCATGACGAAGAGGAGGATGGGGGGAGAATCTGAGTATGAGCATACGAGTCCTGAAATGTTCCGGCGCTCTGAAATCGCTCCGTGCCGTGTCCCTCATGGGTCAAGACCGGTTTGGGCACAGCCCGTATGTGAGTAGGCGGGCATGGGGTGGAGGCTTCTGGAGGCAGCAGGGACGGAGATGCTGCGTCCTCCTCCAGTGACGTTACGTCAGATTGGGCGACCCAGCTCACCGTTCCTTCCCTACCGACACCGGTCCCCTCGAGCTCGCTCTCGAAATGTTGGACGAATCTGTCTGTAAAGCGGCAGCAAAAGACAGCTGCCGAATCGGGGGAGTAATGAGGGTTCTCCTGCAAGAAGGCCCGGAAATGCCGGGCGAAGTCACCGGCGGCTACTCGGGCGTGGAGCTCACAGAACTCTGTCCAGCTAAGGCAGGGAGACGGAGAGGGGGTGGGTGTGTCAGATAACGATGACAAGGGCTGACTGGCAGGAGTTGGAGGAGGCAAGGGTTGGGGTCTTGTGGAGAGGGGCAACAGTGATGGAGACGGAGGAGAAGGTGATGGAGATGGGGAGGGCGGAAGGGGAGACGAATTAGCCACAGCCCGCGGACTGGGCGGGGTTAAGAGGGAGCCGTTCATGACTGACTAATAAGTTATGAATTTAAGACCAACTGATCCTCAAAGATGTCAGGATCGTTGCGAACAACATGCGAATGGGGGGCGCTCAAACTGCTCATCAGGCTACGCTTTTACAATAGACATGAATTTGGAAAAATGGGGCCTGAAAATGACTGATAATTGTGATAATAGTTTTCCCCCATTTACAGAAAATGATTTGACTCTAAAATAGTTCACGTTCTACACAAAATGTGTAAACGTGTGCATGGGGAGTAACACTGAATTATGTCATGAGCAGCAGGATGAGCTGATGGTAGTTCTCGGGTGATCTCCGGTTTTAAGGCTCTGCGAGGATCCTGTGGTAGGGATTTGTGACCTAAATGCCAAATAAAGAGAGAAATATATAAATTAATATTGTTTTCAATTTTTTTTATAATTAGTAGTATGTGTCCAACAAAAGTAAAAGTCACAAAAGGAAACTTGGCTTTAACAATTCCCACTAAGCATTTAATGAACATTATAAGTCTAAGCACAAGCTTTGCAGCACTCCAATGCTGCAAATGTGAACTGTATACGTTTTAAGTGTCACGCATGAACGATGATAATGAAAGCGTTGCTTTGCTTTGAGCTGTGAGACTCAATACACCTGATATCTTAAGAACTTGCTGAGGGATAATTTCTCATTTATATTTTAAAAAGCCGCATACAACCAACAACTGGAGCTTCTTGAGCATTTTAACCAAAACTAATCGAAACCGAGACATTGATATGAAACCAGTTAAGACGATTTACATAAGCGGAAGATGCTGTAATGATGCTCATAAGCCTCAGTGATAACTCACCATCTTCAGGCCAGTGTGTAACGCGAGGCCGGTGCAGTTAGCTGAAAAGAAAAACACACCAAACATAAACGCCTGTCAATTGTAGTTACAATAAAATTAAGCGATATGGGAAACCATACAAGGCCTAACAACGCGCTTCGCCAGAAATACGTTTAATTGTCACAATACGCTCTCACGCTCATAATGTCAACAAGCTAACTCGGGCTAAGTTAGCCAGTTAACTTTAGCTCATGAAAACGCTGGCTAGTTTGCTAACGATCTCATGCAATAGAAACAAAATGTCAAATTAACTCACCTTTTTGCACAAAAGACGCAATTTGTTCGCTGGCGTGGGTGAAATCCGAAAAAGATTAAGTGCAAATGTATATTGAACTAGCCTGGTGCTAACTAGCTAACCCAGCACTGCTAATAAATTATCAAGTTTGAGCTGCTGGTCAGCTAGCTGGCTGTATTGCTAAGCAGGCAGTGTGTCTGTCACTATTCAGATTAATATCCATTCCTCTCCGTCTAGCTGTCCCCTGTTGATGCTAAACTTATTGATGAAAAATGGTATCTATTTATTCATAAGGGCTTTGCAACTGCTCTTGTTGCAGGTATATGAATATTTCTCTGCCTGCTGTCCCAATCAGTCTCTCGCGATATAGTGGGAGAGGGTGTAGGTTGGGGGACAGGGAGTGTTGGAGAAGGGGGATTTTCAATGGGAGAGGAAAACAAATCTGAGGAAGAAGGATGTGCACTTTTTGGAGCAGCCACATTGGACAGTTGTGTAAAAAAGTAAAACAAGGATGGATGTCATATATGGATGTAATACATAGAATTGTCTTGATTATTTCAGTAAAAGATGCTGAAAGCTATTCTGAGAAATACTATGTGAAATATATATAAAATAATCATGTTTAACCCATCATAATTACATAATGTACTTTTGTGTATCTGAGTACATGATTATAGAATATTTGATTAAAAAATCTCTTAACTGTAACTGTCCTGCAACAGATTTTGGGGATTTTTTTTAACCCCATGGTGCTTCCACTCCCCCTTTTACATTGTGTGTATTCAGAGCATGTGTTACTGTGTACTCATGGAAAATTTGCAGGGAAACGTCAATAGAATATTCTGTTTATTTTTGTTTACATCAAAGAGGTAGGGAATTTGAGCTCTAAATGCAATAAAGCACAAATAAACATTCATTAGTTTTAAGTACGCCGACTCTGCTTAAAGAACACTTTCTTCTCCTCACACAGTAAACACTGCAGTCTCCCGGCAGAGTAGAAGAACAAAAGGCCACTATTTTCCCACAGAATACCATATTCTCTAGGTATAGGTTATGATGATGAGCTTGTTGTCTTCAGAGATCAGCAGGACTTTGGGACTTTAATGTGGTGTGCATTCAATGTTAAATATAAAAAAAATGTTTCTAGCAAAAGACACATTCATGACTGATTTTGATCATGATCTAAGGAGCCATAGCCTCTTTTTGTATATTTATGAGGCCATCTGTAACATTTTCTTGAAATATTTTAATGTATTATTGTTTCAACCGCTAGCAGTCTTAATGAGAAGAATACCTATGTCAGTGCATTCTTAAATATTATAATTACATTGGTAATAAAACCTGATTATTATAATTATTGTTGTTGTTGTTGTTGTTGTGTTATTTACAAATCACTTTAGATATTTTTGGAAAGTGTGTTCACTGTTATATGTATGCTGTCTATAAGCAGTAAGTGTGTCTTTCACTCATAATGACCAGATCCAGAAACATCCAGAATGAGCAAGAACAGTGAAACAGCATTTACAATAAACAGCTGTTATAAATCATCTTGAGTCGAACATTTATATAGCCTACTGAATCTTAAGAGGATTGTTTGCAGGTAAAATTGAATAGATTTGTTTTAACTCTGGTATTATGCTGCATCCCAGATCTTAAAGTACAAACAGCCCCGCGGGCCGTGGCAATAAAAGCTATCAGATTTCTTTATCAAACTGAATTGAGAGGTTGTTGTCTGTAATCAGACATTCTTAATAAATAAAGCAGGACATCCCATTAACTATTCAAAACTTTTTTGTATAAATATTTATCACGTCATTTAAAATGTCCTAGAAAACCTTTGCGAGATTTACAAGGCCATTATCTCTAATATAAAGATGGCTATGCATGCTGTTTGAAGTTGTGAAATTACAAGAAATCATATTTTCTAATGGTTAATATTGTCTTGCGGTTTCATGAACAGACAGGTGTATGTGACAAAAGAAAGCATTGTCTCTCGTTCACGTGTCTTTAGTGCTCTCTATTGACGACGGCTTAACAAAACAAGTTAACGCTTAAGAATAAAACAACAAACTAGCAATAGCTTTAAATGAAAACATTTGTTCTCAATTTATTTATCTTGTAACGTTTGACTCACGTCAGTGTTTTAACTGGAAAGTGATTTATGAATGTCAGTCATCCCAGGCATATCATTGATGCTCTACCTCTGGATGATAATCAAGATATGTATACAAATTATACCTGAAAATTAATTATGCTGAAAAAAATCCAGCAATGAAACGGCAACAACGATCATTAAATATTATACAATGTTTTGTTTAATTATTATTATTTTTTAAATATAAAAGCGTTGTACGATTGACTGTCATAAATACATCCAACCTGTGTTTAAGTTACAGATTAAGTCAATGACTGAATATTAATGATGATATATATATGAAGCCTATGTAAAAGTACACTTTAATTTATTTTAAAGACTGATTTATTTTAAATCTGAATCTTCGCACCAGAAATTTCGAAGGCTCCTATAGGCTCCCACAGCAACCATGTTTTGATCCTTTCATTGGTCAATTCAGCTCGAGCTTCCAAGAACTGTTTAGAATATGAAAGAATGAGACCGACTTCCGTATTTAAACATCAACATTCTTATATCTCAGCCCAGTTATTATCCCATTTTAAAAAGTTTCATCACGTTCTATGGTTACTATTATACATTACAAATACCTTATACAACAATAAATAGATATACTAAGCTACAAAATACAGTTATTATATTACCAGTCACAACATTGTTTACTCATTCCGTGTCCACACTCAAAAAACAAAACAATGAATAATTGTGAATTCATATATTAATTCTAGACACCCTAAATATAATGTGTAACAAAAATATTTGTTATATCTTCATGTCAACATACATTACTAGCCTTTTCTTTTGGAGCTTTGATGCAGTTAGCATCTTCTCAGGGTGCAAACAGGAAGTAAACTGCTCTGGTCATGTGACAATTTGCACTAAACATGTGAAACTACACATATTTAATTGAGACCCTTTATTTTTTCCATATTTGCAGACAGTTGACTAATACACCAGTCAGTAAGATGTTTAGAGCTTTATAAATGAAAAACTTCTCTACGGTCATCATTGTTGTGACCGGTGTGATTAAATGTGTTAACTACTACAATGTATAAATGTTTCTTTTAATAAGAAATATTTACACGTTTTTTTATTTTCTTATAGTTAGCTGTTACCTACCTGTGAAAAGGATGTGGTCTGCAAAAGGAGTTGCTGTTCGGATTGACCTGGGCACCACCTAATACTGTGTGGGGGGTTTCAGCATGGAAAAGTGGAGATCATCACCAATGACCAGGGACACAGAACAACGCCCAGCTACGTCGCCTTCACAGACACTGAGAGACTCATTGGAGATGCAGCTAAAAACCAGGTGGCCATGAACCCCAACAACACCGTGTTTGACGCCAAGAGGCTGATCGGCAGAAAGTTTGATGACGCAGTCTGACATGAAGCACTGGTCTTTCCAAGTCGTCAGTGATGGAGGGAAGCCGAAATTTCAAGTTGAATACAAAGGTGAAACCCTGAAGAGGTTTCCTCTATGGTCCTGGTGAAGATGAAGGAGATTGCTGAGGCTTATCGGCAGAAGGTGACAAATGCAGTTATCACAGTTCCTGCCTATTTCAATGACTCCCAGAGGCAAGCGACTAAAGACGCTGGAGTAATCGCTGGACTGAATGTCCTGAGAATCATCAACGAGCCCACAGCGGCAGCCATTGCCTACGGCCTTGACAAAGGCAAAGCTTCAGAGCGCAACGTCCTGATCTTTGACCTGGGCGGAGGCACCTTTGACGTGTCCATCCTGACCATTGAAGACGGCATCTTTGAGGTGAAGGCCACAGCTGGAGACACTCATCTGGGTGGGGAGGACTTTGACAACCGCATGGTGAATCACTTTGTTGAAGAATTCAAGAGGAAGCACAAGAAGGACATCAGTCACAAAAAGAGGGCCTTGAGGAGGCTGCGGACAGCATGTGAGCGAGCCAAGAGAACCCTCTCTTCCAGCTCTCAGGCCAGCATTGAGATCGACTCGCTGTACGAGGGCATCGACTTCTACACGTCCATCACCAGAGCACGCTTGTTCAGACCTTTACAGAGGAACACTTGAGCCTGTGGGAAATGCCCCGAGAGACGCCAAGATGGACAAGTCTCATATCAGTGACATTACGTTGGTTGGAGGATCAACAAGAATCCCAAAGATCCAGAAGCTTCTGAAGGATTTTTTCAGTGGCAAGGAACTGAACAAGAGCATCAACCCAGACAAGGCAGTGGCTTGTGATTCAAGCCACCATCCTCATGGGAGACACATCTGAAAATGTCCAAGACTTGTTGTTTCTGGATGTTGCACCATTATCCTTGGGCATCGAGACAGCAGGTGGAGTCATGACACCACTCATCAAACGCAACACCACTATCCCCACCAAACAGACCCAGACCTTCAGCACCTACTCAGACAACCAGCCCGGTGTCCTGATCCAGGTCTACGAGGGAGAGAGGGCAATGACAAAAGACAACAACCTGCTGGGTAAAACTGAAGGTTGCTATCAAAGCAACCTGGGCTTCCATTACATAATATTTGGGTTTCACTTTCTGAAATGAGTGACAAAAAATATTGACCTTTTTCATGATATTCTAATTTTTTTTTAGATGTACCTGTTTATCTGTTCTGCCACATGTTATAAGAAATGGTAATGTATACGCGTGTAAGACTGCTAATGGTTTTTCATGTATTATCTGCACTTTACGAAATAGAAAGTGTTCAGCATGCTGACTGTTGAAATGTGGAATTGTGAATCTGTGTGCATTCCAGTAGTAGGCATTAATGTTGTGCCATATGCCATATGAAGTATTTTTTGTTCAAGATTCTGAACATTCTCAATAAATTATAAAAAATGTAACAAATGTTAAGATGTTTCTCACTTAATGTTCTTAAATGTATTCATGCCTAACATTGATTGACTCGCCTAAGGTACTGTAACTCTATTTTCAATTCTGTCAATGATTACTTATTACTTAACAGTGAAATGCATAAAGGCTATGTCTATCTGTGGATTACATAACATGAAGGTATAATCATTTTACTGATGCCAAAGTATGGTTACAGCAGTCTGGGTTTATTAAAGACAAACCAAACAGAAACTACTAAAATGAACTAAATACAGTATTGTATGTAGCAAGTTAAACAGTCTCAGTTTACATTTTTATTTATCTTAAAGGGACAGTTTACCACAAAAACAATTTACTCATCCTCATGTCATTACAAACCTGTATGAATTTCATTTTGTAGAGCATAACCATATACAATATTTGTTTTTGGAAGTCACAAAAGTGTTTGGTTACCAACATTCTTTTAAATATAGATTTGTAAATAAAAAGGGTTGCGTAAACGAACAGAAATGAACTATCCCTTTAAGAGTTTATTGGGAGATTATATGCACTAGTTAGATCAATTACAAAGGCAGGATTACAAACAAACAAACTTTTCATTAAGACAAACAAACAAAAAAATGTAATTGAGAAAAAGACATACATATGTCTATATATCTGTAGCATAACAGTAATCTCTCACAAAGGAAATATACTTTTAAAAGTAAGGAATTAGAATATTGTGTTACTCCCTAAAAAGTGACTAAATGGATTACAGTTACTTTCTATGGAAAGTAATAAGTTAAATTACTTGTGTGTTACTTTTTCTCACATAAGCTGGGCTTGCTTGTTTATTTTTATTATTAAAAATATCTGTTATATCTGTTTTAATCTATTGTAAAAGCCTTTTCACACAACTCAAGCACCTTTCAGCTGTGCTGTCATTCTGGACTACGTGACAAAATAGCACACAGAAGAAGAAAGTTCAACACTCTTCAGCAATAAAAACTAATTAAACAAATGTTATGTTTATCTAAAGCAATTTTGCTTAATCATAATCCATCCATCCATCCATCCATCCATCCATCCATCCATCCATCCATCCATCCATCTATGTTCATCTTATTCTATCCATCTATCTATCTGTCTATCTGTCTCTATCTATCTCTATCTTGCTATATCTATCCTCTATCTATCTATCTATCTATCTATCTATCTATCTATCTATCTATCTATCTATCTATCTATCTATCTATCTATCTATCTATCTATCTATCTATCTATCTATCTATCACAAAGATTTGAAGGACCATTTGTCAGGTTTAAAGACCATCCTAAACCAGCCAAAACCAGAAAAATGTTAACTATGAAACATGTAAAAATTATTATTTTCCTCAGTTTATAAGTAAATGAAGAAAGATTGAGCAGGGCGATATTACTAAGGAAACAGAAGAATCCTCTCTAATGTTTAATTAATGACAGAAATCCACTGTACTACTGGATTAAGTGAAAGGATTCAAATATAGAATAAGGGCGCTAGGCCAGGGGTGTCAAACTCAATTCCTGGAGGGCCGGAGCCCTGCAAAGTTTAGATGCAACCCTAATTAAACATGCACACCTGATCCAGCTAATCAAGTCCTTCAGGCTAATTTGAAAACTACATGGTTTGTGTGTTGGAGCAGGGTTGGAACAAAACTCTGCAGGAACTAATAATTATACAGAATATAATCAGCAGTGAAATCTAAGTCAGGCCCGATCCATGGACAGTGCAATTATATGAAATACAGACACAAGAGAATATACATAAATATAGCTATGGGGGAAAAAATGAAGTAGAAAATAAAAAGTAAGAATAAAAACAGAAACGAATAAAATATAAAATAAAATAATGTGCAGGACTGTATACTAGACTTAATAAATAATAATATAAGCAGGAATGTGGAAGAAGAATGTGCAAACAGGTTGTACATGGTATTTACATGGCAGCAATACGAATGGTAGAGAATAATGAATGTCTTACTGATTATTAAGTGATTATTAAATGGAGTCTTGTAAATGTTATGAGACTGAGTTTGAGTTTAGGAGCCTGATGGCCTGAGGGAAGAAGCTCCTCCTAAGTCTCTCAGTTTTTGCCATCATGCTCCTGAAGCGCTTGCCAGATGGCAGTAAAATGAAGAGACGGTTGTCATCAGGGTGATTTGAGTCCTTGATGATTTTAGCAGCTCTGTTTTTGCAGCATTTGAGGTAGATGTGATGACATTGCCTATCCCTGGTCTAGGCCAGTGGTGCCCAAACCTGTCCTGGAGGCCCTCTGCCCTGCACCTTTTGTATGTATGTGTAAATTGGGCGTTTCTGATTAGGGAGGCATACAAAATGTGCAGGCAGGGGGTCCTCCAGGACAGGTTTGGGAACCACTGCTCAAGGCTATTCCAGATTTTAGGGGCCAATCTGGAGGAGCTATGCAGCGCCAGGTGGGACTTTGGAAGATGGAATGGGAAGGAGCATCAAATAATGATATATAATATATGGATGGATATGTGAGAGAGGCAAGAAGAGAAGCTTATTATAAACAAATCATTGACTGCATAACAGCGAAAGTAGATGGCGATATGCACAAAGAATGCAGCGCCCTAAAAAACGGAAGAAGGATAGTGCCATGATGACTATCCCGCGAAATTCCCTTCCCATCATGGTCTCTCTGCTCAGACCCCAGCGTGTCCTCCTCACGCCCCTCTCCGCTGATGACGCGCGGGGCTCATTTCCGGCGACCGCAGTCTGTTGTTGAGTGTACCGTTCTGTTCAGAGTCGGGATGGTACTCATCAAGCAATAGTGAGTGGCTTTTACTGTACACATTAACTGGATTCAGTTACGCTATGCTTTACAGTCCGGACGGTCGTGTTTTAAGCAATTTTCCATATGGCATTATAAATAGATCATTTAAGCCCGTGTTTTGGACGAGCGCTAGCCGCTTAGCCTGCCTGATACAGCATTATAGTACACCGCGTCTCCACCAACGCTGCTATTCATCAACGCATGATAGGATGAGTGTTTAATACGAGTCATATATTGAGTTCAGACTCCGCTGCGTGTTAAAGTGCCGGTTTATTGCTAAATAAACGGGGCCAGCTGACGACACGCCCGTTATACAGGCGCGGCGTGATGCAGTGTCCATAATAAGAGAGAAATAATGATTCAGAGCTGCTTTTAACATCTGTTTACCTCTCTTTTCAGCCAGGTGCTGTTGCCATGTTCAGTAGAAGAGGTAAGGGTCTCTGCTTGTACAGTAACCGGCTGCTGTGTCTTCTGTGCTCAATGGGGATCTGTGTTCCTGCTTAAGCAAATATTTAAACAGCTCCCTTCACTTTAATGGAGTCAGCAGCACCTCTTCTGTATTGCATTGTTTGTTTCTATTGTGCTGTGGACTGGTGTTGCCACTAGTTATTTATGTAACAATCCCTCGCCCCCCTCTCAGTACCAGGTTGGTCAACTGTACTCGGTTGCAGAGGCCAGTAAGAACAACACAGGGGGAGGAGAAGGCATCGAGGTCCTCCGAAATGAACCATACGAGAAGGACGGAGAGAAGGGCCAGTACACCCACAAGATCTACCACATACACAGGTGAGAGCATGTGTAACTAAGACTGATCGCAGAAGTGTTGTGGGAACCTCTGGCAGTGACGTCTACTGTTTAGCCGTTACACGTACTGTTCTATTGAAATATACACTACCCTTAACTTGGGGTCAGTATTTCTATTTATTTTTTAAAAGAAATTAGTTTAGTTTTTCATTGAATTATTCAGACGTATCAGTAAAGACTTCTACATTGCTACAAAATGATCTATTTCAAATAAATGCTGTTTTTTTGTTTCTTTTTTTACTTTCTGTTCATCAAAGAATCCTAAAAATATGTATCAGTTTCCACAGAAATATTAATCAGCACATCTGTTTTCAACATTGATAATAATAATAAGTGTTTCTTGAGCTCCAAACAATCATACGAGAATTATCTGTGAAAGATTGTGACAATTCATCTTTGCCATTACAGGAATACATTGTTTTAAAATATATTCTAATAGAACACATTTATTATTATAATGCATATTATTTCACAGTATTCCAGTTTTTGGTAAATTAAATGCAGCCTTGGTTCGTACAAGAGACTTCTTTCAAAAATATAGACAAATCGTAATCGTTTGAACAGTAGCGTCTAGGGAAGACTGGAGCAGGTTCAACTCTTTTCACTTTGTCTTGGCTTAAAATATTTGGACACTGCCTGGAAAAAAAATAAAAATAAATAATTTGACTGAAACATGGGACATGTTGTTACATTACATGGGTTAAGTTCTGCAAAATATAAGCAATAAAACAGTTATGAAACAAAGTTCATGAAACAGTAATGTACAAAATTATTAGAACATAAATTGTAATAACACTAATAAGAATTATAAAAAAATGTGTCCCTACCTATATGTATATAAAATACTCTCATCCTAAGAATCAATTTTTTTGGTTAATTTATTTTCAGTATGTAGTTGAACCCAATGTTTTATTGTTTGCTTTTTTTTTTAAACAAATATTATGTTTGAAGTTCATAAAGTTATTCTCACTAATGGCATTGTTTCCACCAATATACAAAACCACTGTTAGAGAAGACAAGCATTGTGTAATTGGTCCAATAATTAATGACGTGATGACTTCTGTTTTACAACCATTCACCAGTAATATTATGTATATTCATTTTGTCTCTTACAGCAAGGTTCCTGGTTTTATTCAGATGTTTGCTCCCGAAGGAGCCCTGGTTTTTCATGAGAAGGCCTGGAACGCCTACCCATACTGTCGCACTAGTTAGTAAATACTAATTATTTTGTGCATGTGTGAGTAAATGATTATATGAATGAGTGTATAATTCGACCCTTTTCTTAAATTACTGATCTATACAAAACAATCCCTTTTCTCATCATCAATATGACTGTTTTCTTCATCCCCACGACGGAATCGATCATGGCACCCCGCAGTCGTTACAGTAAGTGTGTTTTTGAAATCATCACGCTCTGAGATCATGATCATGAGATCAGAGTTTAGTCGGCATTGGCAAGTTTTGATCTAAACACTGTATTAATAATGGATTCAGTTTGTGAAGCTCTCCTTGTGCTTTTCAGAATGAATACATGAAGGATGATTTTTTCATTAAGATTGAAACCTGGCATAAACCAGACACGGGAACAACGGAGAATGTGAGTGTTAATACACAGTTCCTCGGCACCTTTACATGATGCCAAATAACTTTCAACCAGAGTGTCTTCCACCAATTAGTTTTAGTCTGCGTGCAGCACAAATGCAGTCGTTAATAAAAAGCGTTAATTAAGATGGATGGTTGATGAATGAACTTGTGCTTTACTTAGATTTTGCTAAGTAACATGGTCATTTTGATAAGACTTTCCTGTATTATGACCTTCACAATCTTTAATTACCAAGTTTAGCCATTGTCACTATGATTACAGGCTTTATTCACGGTTGATGCAAGAATAGAAAAGAGGTCTCACTTGCCTTGTTTGTTCATACAAACGTTATTTGATCCTGTTGAATGAAAAGGGCAATTTGAGAGTAAATCCCTTTATTTTAACGCTCTGTTCTTCCTCTCATGCAGCCTCATGGTCTTCCTCCTGAGGAGTGGGAGGATATTGAGATTGTGCCGATCGATATAGCTGATCGCTCTCAGGTGGATGATGTGGTGAGTTGAATTAGAAAAGTTCATTTTTGTCTTTAGTGCTAAAGACGCTCTACAGTCTTAAACTTAGTCTACTTCATTTTCCACTTTGAGTTCATTAAAATCCTACAGTTTGAAATCACATCACAAGCACAGATTCCTCTATTGACCAACTGTATTGCTATTGCATTTCTCCTCTTCCTTCCTCCATCCACTCCCATTCATCCCTCCATCTGTTTCATTCGTCTGTCAGGACTATAAACCAGAAGAGGACCCTGCTATCTACCACTCGGAGAAAACTGGCAGAGGACCTCTGGGACCTGAATGGAAGGTACACAAACACGCCATATTCACATGCATGCGTTTTGAAACACAACAGGTCTTTTGTTAACCCTTAGTGAGCTGCCTTGATGAATGCTGCCTATATAGGAAACACTTTTCCATGGGTGTGATCACATTTTGGTGAATTTAGCAAGGAGTAAGGTCCTTTGCCCATTGTCAATAGTGTAGTGAGTGACATGATGCACAGCACACAGAGAATTAACTTTCACCCCAAATCCACATGAAGAAGTCTTTTGCCTCCAGATCGTGTGGATTTCTTTTGCAATATCTGGATTTTGTTTGTGAAAATTAAATGAACAACCGTAAAATGTGACCTTAAGGCAGCATCCTACACATTTTTGTTAACTGGTGAAGATCCTCCTTTGTCTAATTTAGTTTGTTTATCAAAGGTAAACTTTAAAAATCTTTTGTGTGTATATATGGTTTAGTTAGTTAGTTTTCTATTTTTGTTTCATTTGATTCACGCCTTACATTTATCTGTGGTGTCTGACATGGTAATAATAGTTTTCCATTTTAATTACAGTAAACACATTTTTTTGATACTTCTAAAGACTTAAAGATTATTTGAATCAACATTTCTCTTGCCTGGCATAGCTAATGTTGTCTTTCAGTCTTGTATGCACAGTTTCTGTTCACATTGATTGTACTGAACTGTCCAAATGAGTGATCATCTGCTCCTCATGCACCCACCCCTCTCTGTCTCTTGCAGAAAGAGCTTCATAATGGAAACTGTCTCTACATGACAGCGTACAAGCTGGTGACAGTTCATTTTCGCTGGTGGGGTCTGCAGGGACGTGTGGAGAACTTCATTCATAAGGTGATCCATCAGCACAGAAAGGCCCAACTTTCTCTTTTATACTGTACTGGTTGACTTTCACCAACAGCTCATCTGAGTCAGAGAAATGTTTCCATCACACATCCATATAGATACTACTGACGGAAAAACAATCAGGACCATGTATTATCTGCATAAACCACTAAAAAGAGGAATATCCATCCTTGAACTGCTCAGTTTTTACATCAGAAACCAATGCTATGGGGCTGCATGATATATTGCATGCGACTGTCACGCGCATCTCATCAGTAAAGCCGGTTCTGTGATTATTAATAAATCTCCATCACCTGTTTTCAAATGCGACATTTAATACACAGAGCTGTGGTTCACTGACAAGTTACGCAATATCACAATATGCAGGCGAAGATTTACGCAACTGCTATCACGCTTTAAACCCTGTGAGAAACTCTTTATAACACGGCTGATAAGTATGCATGAGTATTAAGATTAAGGGCTATAAATAATAGTCATACAGGCATTAATATGTGCTTTATAAGTACTAATAAACAAGCAATACGCTAGTTACTAACAAGAAACTGATTAATATTGCGAATTGGTACCTAAACTAAAGTCTTACCCAAATTTTCTCATCATGAAAATAGCCCTAGAAGCTGACATAATGTTAAAACACAAACAAACAATGCTGTACTATTTTGATATGATTTTGGTGATTTGACAGCTCTGGTCAAGTCTTTATTCATGCTGTTGTACTAATGTCAAATCTCTCTCTCTCTCTGTCTCTCTCTCTGTCTCTCTGTCTCTCTCTCTCTCTCTCTCTGTGTGAGTAGCAGGAGAAGAGGCTTTTCACTAACTTCCACCGGCAGCTGTTTTGTTGGCTGGACCGCTGGGTGGACCTCACTATGGATGACATTCGTAGGATGGAGGAAGAGACACAGAGGGAGCTGGACCAGGTGTGTGTTTCTGTAGAAGCAATGCAGTTCTTCCCACATCAGCAGAATGACTGCAGGACATTATAAATTATTGAGAAGATTAATGGAGATTATTTATACCTGCAATTACTGTCTTACCAGTTTTGTGTGACATAAAGCTAGACTTGGGTCGTTTTGATGTTTTTGAAAAGTCTCTTGTGCGCTAACCAAGGCTGCATTTATTTGATCAAAAATACAGTAATTTCTCCTTTTCTCTATTTATACTGATAATAATTTATTAGTTTTTTCTAGCTTTATAACACTTTACAATAATGTTTCCTCATTTAAATTTAGATAACTACATTATAAGTACTTTTAATTGTTAGTTCATGTTAACTAAGCTACTTAATATCACATTTACATTTATGCATTTAGCAGACGCTTTTATCCAAAGCGACTTACAGTGCATTCAGATTATACAGTGTTTTGTCAGTATGTGTTTCCTGGGAATTGAACCCACAACCTTTGCGCTGCTAACGCAATGCTCTACCACTGAGCCACAGGAACATGTTATCAACGTTTATTAATACATTCAAATTAAAAGTTGAAATGGAAAAAAGAATAAAAAAAGTGAAATGAACTGACGAAGTTGTATTTTTATTAGCTAATGTTAATCAAAGATTAATAAACGCTTTAACAAATTTACTGCTCATTGTTAGTTCATTTTAGTTAATGCATTAACTAACGTTGACTAATGAAACCTTACTGTAAAGTGTTACTGAAACTTTTCTTATTATTAATGTTAAAAACAGATGTGCTGATTAATATTTTTGTGGGAAATCACAATAATTTTTTCTTTGAATAGAGAAAAAAAAGAGAGAAATCTTTTGTAACATTGTAAATGTCTTAACTGTCAATTTTGATTAATGTGTCCTTATTGAATAAAAGTATTAATTTCTTTAAAAAAAATGATCTTAGCACAAATGTAATGGTAGTTGCATGTGACAGATTATGAAATCTGTTTATTTTAATTTTCAGATGCGTAGCCAAGGGTCCGTGCGAGGGATGAAAGCAGGCGAGGACTAGGGAGAGCCACAAAAAGAATGGAAGAAACAAATTAGGGGCTACTTTTTATTTTACCTCCTCCAGTCCTCATGGCCAATCACAACGTGCCACATCATCAAGCCCTTCCAAACAGGAAACCGTCATCCCTTACCCAGGACATGTCCATTACCATGTGTGTGAATGCGTTCGTGAATGTGCACAGTATGCATGTGTATCCGTGGTTTGTGCAGTCGGACTTTAAACCTCATCATTTGCTGTTCAATTCGTTTGGATTCACTTAAGCTATGTTAAGTGATAACGGCATTTCTTTTTATAATTAAGTATTATAACTGTTTAATGGTTTTTGGTTCATTTTGCAACCATCAGCTTTTTACTGAGTACGCCAGTGGAGTAACGAAACCCAAGCCCGTTCCACAGAGAGTCTGTGGAGGCATTTCACTACATGTATTTTGACCATAAATAAGTAATTTACTACTTAATTCTGTTAAATTTGTCATGTTCAGGAAATATCGGTGGAGCTTGTATATGCCTCAAGAGGCAGGATCATTGATGTCAGAATAGAGTAATTGAGATTAAAGGGAAACAGAAGGCTTGTTAAACTCATGCGGCTTAAAGCATAACGGTTTTCTGGTTTGGTTACGGTGGTCTTTTGGTTTTGGTTCTGCTCTGATTGCAGTGTGGATGTCATTGAGAGCAGTGGATGGATATGGTTTCATTTTTAAACTGAGTGGAAGAGCCTCGAAACCCCTCCCACCTTTGACTGACATGCCACAGGCCACGCCCCTCTGTTTGGGTGGGATGGTCTGAATTTTTGGAGAATGAAGTACAATTTACAATACTGTAACAACAAATAAAAGAGAACATTGACTACCATGACCTGTTTGCATCAGTTGTTTCTTCTGCACTGTTTGTAGTTTATCTCAAGCTTTTGGTCTTTTTAAATTGCATGCCATGTTTCTATTACACATAATAGATGAGTAATACACAACTAATACACATAAGTTTCTATTAGCACGATTTAACCATAAATAATGATTATTCATGACTTAACTGATATTGTTTTTTGCATGCAACCAAACTGGAAATAGCATGTTGCCTTTATGTGAGTTTAGATAAAATCCTCAATCTGGTCATGGCACCCTTTATGATCTCGCTCTCAGTGATCAACAGCGTCCTGTAGTGATTGGGATTTGTACTGTCTTTAGTACAGGATTATAGACAAATAAAGCTGATAAGTCCTTGTCACATTATTATCATGTGATACGTAATTAGCCTTAAACCTCTGAAGGCGTCAGAAAGTTCTGTGGACTGATATATAAAACACTTCAAAAGTAAGTTTTAAATGTTGTCTCAGCTTTTAAATGATCTTTGATTTGTTTGCTAAGCAGCCCACTATTAAACAAATGTAAATATCTCTTTATATATTTTTAAATATATAATCGTAAAATGTAAACTGACGTTTGTGGTGATGGGTTTTGGTCATATAGAAGGGAGAGGGAGGTCACTTCGGGGAGGTCTCCCTCATTTCGGCGATCTGCTCACTACTTGAATGGTTCCTGATGGCCAGGTGACCGCGGGCCCTCCAGACCTCTGGGCCCTATGCACTCTGTCACCCTTTCCCCCCACTAGCGACGCCCCTGGATGTACAGGTAAGCTGAATGACAAACTACGGTAATACTTGTTTAGCAAAATGTAATCATGTTTGTTACTATAAAAAGCGTGAAAACAGAAGAGGTCTAGGTAGAGAAAGAGTTGAGGAATCAAAACGGGAGAGGTCCGGGATTTAGCATGAATGTTTGTTAATGTTAGTAATGAATGGAAAGTTAATGCAATTCAGACTAGGCAAGGAAATCAAGAGTTTTATATTAAGGAGTCTATTGGGGGGCAAATATCAAGTGGGGTTTGGGATTGATTCTAGAAGGCAATCACAGTTCTTTGTCTTGGGAAAAGTTCCAGCATTGGAAAAATTGGTAATAAGTAGTGAGAGAATTTGTCATTTGATGTATTTTACATTCAGTAAGAATGGAGAGATACATTTTTTTTAAGAAACAAAACTATATTTATTATCAAATTGTGACTTTAAAGTCTTCCCACACGCACACAAAAAGTGGTTCTTCGACGGTTCTTCGTTGAGGTGCTAGCACAACTGCCATACAAAGAAATCGTAACGCCGCTGTATAGTTCTCTAACGGTTCTCTAACTCTCTCTTAGTTTATTTGGATAAAGAATTAAAAATGATATTATAAAATACAGTGTATTTTCTGAAGATAACATGGTTCTTAAGGTTTTGTCCCTAGGGCCCCCGTATAAGGAAAGATTGCAGTGCCCCGGCCCATGCAAGGTTTTTGACCTCAGAAAAGCATAAGTGATTCAAAACAGACTTTACCACAGACCTTTTTCACATTTCCGTGTTTCTCAGCAGCGGAAGTCATCATTTGGGTAAACTTTGAGAAAAGTGAATGAGTACCACAAAAATATTTTTTTGCATTGCCATTTGCTCAAATAGCAAAAGAAAAAAATCTCCACGATAGTGTTTTCACGACTTTCAATCAAAGGAAAAAAATTGAGCGAGACTGATAACGGGAGTCAGAAGAGAGAACAGTGCTAAATTTACCATCACTTTTTTGGGTAGAGAGGACATACAACCACACACTCACTTGCAAATAAGCTTCTTTATTTTACCAAGGTTGTTTTGTCAAGGTAAGGCTTTTTGCAGAATCGTTGGTAAAATAAAAAATCTTATTTGGAAGTGAGTGTGTGGTTTGTATGTCCTCTCTACGTAATTTAGGTGTCTTCTGACCTGCACCTCGCATGGTGTGCGTGTGCTTGTTTATTTCATTAAGAAATGTACCATCCCTCCCATAGACACAGCATTAGAAACATTAGCGGTACGTAGGTTTTTTTTTTGTGTGTGTAATTTGATGCAAAGGTGATACACAAAGTATAGTGTTATAAATGTGCATACATTTAAAAAAAAAAAACAATCTAAATATAAAAAACTTTCGAGGAGTTACGATGCTGATGACCATTGAAACACGTCATCACAGTCATGTGAAAAGGGTCCGTTGTAGTAAATTCCCATTCATAGCAAACATATGAGAGGAGAGGAGTTACATATCTGAAATCTGGAGGAGAATGAGGATCCTCTTATGGTTCTGCATAACACCTGAAAGATATGTGCTATATATAGCATAGCACTTAAAATTCCCCATGCAGTGAACCACTTTTAGTGCTATTTGGCACCATTTTTGTTTAGAGTGCACATGCTGTGATTTCAACAGGTGAAGAGATTGAGCAGAACACAAAACCTGTTATATCATAAAAGCAGTTTAAGAACAGAAAACATCCTGCTTTAAATACTGGATTAAATGCACACAATGAGTGGAAGACAGAAGGAGAGTGTGGTGGATAAATGTGAGATTGTAGCGTCAGAGGGAGATTAAATAAATAAGAAAACAGGTCAGAATTATGTAATTGATCTTTCCGGACTCCCCCAGACATGCTCTGACTCCATGCCTGCTCCAGCCAGGGCGACCTAATGTTTATCATCTGTTATCATAGGACACACTTATTCATTTGAAACGGCTTCCATGCAGCGACTTACTCTGAAATCATGCATGCTATTGTTTTAAGTCCTGGTGTTTCCTAAATGAAAATATTTTGGACTATGCAATGAAAAAAAATTATTTGGGGTTTGGCTTAATTTTATTTGATAGGAAATATTAATAAGGGTGAAATGTTATATTTGTATGAATAATCCTTTAATGTGGTCTAAAAAGCTCAAGTTGACAAACGTTTAGATTTAATGTCCTACAAATGTCAAGTTTGTCAAGAAGAAGAATGACTTGCCTCAATAAACACCTGATTTGCTGTATCTTAATAGTTAGTATAAGTTTAGGTATGGGGCAGGATTTAAGAATCTAAAACATGGTCTTGTAGAATAAGGCATTAATGTATGCTTTATAATTACTAATAAACTTACATAAGTATTTACATGCTAGTTAATAGTGAGAGTTGGTCCTTAAAATAAAGTGTTACCTTTTTTTAAACAACTGACCTGAGACACAATTTTCTCTGTAGACCACACATACACACAAAAGAGATATTAAAATATTAAAAAAGTAGAATGAGTTCTATTATGCTTATTTGATTACTGACCTAGAAATAGTGCAGAATATTTCTAGTTTATTTGATGTCAGATGATAATATCAAGGCTATAATCTTTATGACTCCACACCCAAACATAATCCTAAATACCTTGTTCATAAACATTTAAATAATCACATCAGCGCAAATAAGCCTTCTAAGCTATATGATTTACTCAGAGCCCTATAACAAATGCACTGGTTATGATGTAATGTTGTGTATGTCTGTGCATGTGTATGCATTTCTCCAGTTACACTTCAAGAGAAACAGATCGAGACAGACCGAGACTGTGTGTCTCAGCACATCTGGCACAGAGGTTTATCTAAATCAGGGACAGTAGATGAGTTGAGTTACAGGTCAGAAGATATTTGTTGTTTGCTGTATATGAAGAGTGTGAGGTTTTGGATAGTTAAGATACGGTGTGCTCAGCATGCTGACTGCACAGAGGTTCATCATGGAGCAGATGTTTTAACAGCAGCACAGGGCAGGTTTAGCAGATCAGGAGAAGCGTGAGCTGAGCAGATTAGCCGTGGAGTTCGTGGAAAAGCCTGATCAGCTGACGAGGTTAAAGGGATTAGTTGACTGCAGGATTATATCATATTTTGTTTCCCAGTGGTCTCTACTTTAATGCCATTTTCAGGCCATAGTGCAATGTACAAGTGCCAATAATCTGTGTCAGTGTTGAGATTATTGGTCTAATGCAGAATGTTCTCTTGTGTAGAAGTCCACTTAAACAGATGTTTCTCTTTTATTTTAAACTTAACACTTTGTATCAAACTGATGGATCATCTCTCACAGGTCATTACTCTCATAAGATAGTTCAAAAATGTATTTTGTTCCACATAAGAAAAAACAAAAAAAAAAAGAAGTTTTTGGATAACAAAAAAGTAAATTAAAATAATTTATTTAAAAAAAGTTAATAATAATTTTCCATTCATATACACATAGCCTATTTTTATCCACACACTCAGACATACATACTTTGTGTGTGTGTGTGTGTGTGTGTGTGTGTGTGTGTGTGTGTGTGTGTGTGTGTGTGTGTGTGTGTGTGTGTGTGTGTGTGTGTGTGTGTGTGTGTGTGTGTGTGTGTGTGTATTCAATTCAATTCTTGTTTATTTGTATAGCACTTTTCACGATACAAATTGTTACAAAGCAGTTTCACAGAAAATTAAAGACTACTTATCAGTGGTGACTATGTAAGGGTGATATGGCATAAATGTACAGAAATATCACACACACACACACACACACACACACACACACACACACACACACACACACACACACACACACACACACACACACACACACACACACACACACACACACACACACACACACACACACACACACACACACACACACACACACACACACACACACACACACACACACACACACACACACATGTTGGTTTTATGGTTTACGGGGACTTTCCATAGGCGTAATGGTTTTTATACTGTACAAACCGTATGTGCTATTGCCCTACACCTACCCTACACTAAACTTAGCCCTCACAGGAGACGGTGCATTTCATTTTCCCTCAAAAAAACTCACTCTGTATGATTTATAAGCGTTTTAAATTATGGGGACACTGAAAATGTCCTCATAAATCACCTTCTCCTTGTAATACCTACATACCCATGTCATTATACAAATAAACCACATAAACACACACACACACACACACACACACACACACACACACACACACACACACACACACACACACAAACACACACACACACACACACACACACACACACACACACACACACACACACACACACACACACACACACACACACACACACACACACACACAATATATATTACAATTCTTGACAACCACCCTGTAATGAAATATTTCTGGAAATATTTCATAATAAAATTACTGATATTATTTGTTCTTTGTTTTATTTTTGGTTTTCATTTATTTTAAGCTCCATTTCTTGCTATTAACAAACCATTAACTACACTTTTGCCTAAAAAAACAAACAATTGTTTTCAAATTCGCTGCTTATGAATAGTAAATAAGGTAGCTGTTAAGTTTATGTATTGGTAGGAATAGAGATATAGAATATGTTCATGCAGAATATGTGCTTTATAAGCACTAATAAACAGCCAATATGTTAATAATAGGCATGCTAATAAGAAACTAGTTAATAGTGAGAATTAGTGCCTAAATGAAAGTGTTAGTCTTTTTTTATTACTCACACATCTGTTTGTATTTCTCTTTTTTATAAGTAGCTTTGGCAAAAGTTGCCACTAAATAAATTCATGTAAATGTTGATTGAACTTGCATGGGGAAATTATGTTATTTCTTTCATAATATTTACTCATGTAATGCGCTTTCTATTTAAAATGTCTCTATGTGAGTATGTACAGACATACACTGATGCACTACAGCAAGTTATAGAGAGGATAAACCGTGGCCCGTCCCCTGATGATATTTGTCATTTTCACTGATGAGCTTAACTAAAGCCCAGATGATTTCAGGTCATACACACACTAATGCAAAACCAATGACCGTCTGAGAGAGTTTTTAAACTTGGTTTTATGCCAAAAGTTCAAGAAAGCATGTACAATGAAAGACGCAATCCAATTCTGAACATACACTGAAATATTGTTACATAATACCGACATATGACAAAATGATCATGTACAGAGTTCAAGGAGGATTCAGTGTTTGAGGTCATGTAACAGTGCAGCAAAACTAAGTTGCACTCAAAGAGTAAGATAAAAATATACAAACAAAATAGTATAAAATACTGTATATGCATAGTGCTGTTGCCAGTGATCGTGTTGGCTGTCTGACTGAGTCTCTGATGCAGATGTTTTTTCTTTGGAGTGATTTTCAGGCCTTCTTCAATGTGTTTTCTCAATTTTTAGACATCATTCTGACAAACTCTAAAGGAGAGAGATCAAAAAGACCAAAGTTGATATACAGTGAGATTATGTCTAAATATCATCAGATGTTAAGTAGCAACAGTGACTGATACGATGCATTATTAATATCTTTGCTTCTCAGTCCCCAACGGCAAGCACCATGTTTACATTTGAGATGAACTATCAATATTATTTTATGTGACCTTTATTCATTTGGGTAATCCAATGATATTAAAATCTCTTTTCCAAGAGAGACCCTGCCAAAATATTAATCTAGAAATTGGTTTCTGATATGTGGAAACGTAAAACACTTAATATGAAAAAAATGCACTTGTTTTCAGAGAATATATCTTGAATTGAGTAGATTATTGTTATGCCATTAGCAAATATGTTTTTTTTTAAGAATTATTCTGTCAAAAATAAACAATACTAATATGGTAAAAAAAGCACTTCGTTAAAAAATGCTTAATATTTTATGGAATTTTGTATATATTTAAATTATATATATTTTTAAAGCAAAACTACTGAGTGGCGAATATAAAACACGTGTACTTTTTCTGAATGAGCATGTTCTCGACCTCTCCGTTGATCCGTGTGATTCCTGTGAGACATGAGAGCATGTGCTCACGCCACGTTTGAGCTAAACTGCACTCTCAGAAATAAAGGTTCAAAAGCTGTCACTGGGGCGGAACCTTTTCAAAAGGTGCATGTTTGTACCTAAACGGTCCAGTTTGGTACCTTAAAGGTACATATTAGTACCTACAGTGTACATATTTGACCTAATAGGTACAAAAGTGTACCTTTTGAAAAGATTCCGCCCCAGTGGCAGCTTTTGTACCTTTATTTCTGAGAGTGTGGTCACTCTACACAGCCATGCCCCGCTGTTTCCTCTGGCCCAACTGTGAATGCAGCAGCGCAGGTGTAGGATCCCTTACAGTCCTGCTTGTTTAATTACTAAAACACCTCCGCTGCTCCGACATTAATCTATTAAAGAACATTCAGTTTCGGTAATTACTGAATGAGGTCAGTCTAGCAGGATGGTGTCTAAAGATCCACATTTGAAAAGGTACTTTAGATCTGTTTGTATTACAGATGTTTGGCGGTGCTATACTAGAACAGATTGGGAACCAAACAGCCACTAACTTCAACAGTAGAACTGATGAAAACAGAAAAATGTGTCAAATGTCAATGGCTTCCTGTCATCTTCTGTGTTCAGCAAAAGAAAGACACTCATACAGGTTTGGAACAAAATGAGGGTGAGTAATGATGACGACAATAGTATGCCGTCTACTTTATTTGATTAAATATGAATCTATTTTACCCTCAAAATCAACGGTCCCGTCTCCATTGTTGTCTGCTTCTCGGACCATGGCTTCTATTTCCTTCCTGTTCGTAGTTTCACCAAGCAGTTTTAGCATTGCATGCTTCAGTTCTTCGATGGTGATAGTGCCGTCACCATCCATATCAAACTACAGACAATTGCATTCAAAGCTGTGCTTTTTTATTTGAAAAATGCTTTTGAAATTGAAAGAAAATGGCACATTTTCTTACCTCTCTAAATGCATCTTTTAACTCTTTTAGTCCGATCATTCCAGCCGTTTCTGCCAGCAGCTTCGGGGCCATGAGGTCCACAAAATCCTGGAAATCTACACTTCCTCCAACTGAAAAAGAGGTAGATAGAGAATAAAGATTAGGAAAGAAGATCCACGTGATCAACAGATGATAAATAAATACATGAAACCTCCATGGATTAAGAGAATAATCTACAGCGTTTCAGCCAGACTGATGAACAGATATTTAAAGTACATTGACTGGAGCAACAAATCACCAAATAGCTGCTAGCGCATCTGTGAGAGAGACACGAGCTGTCTTACGGTTCATGTTGATGTTCTGGCTGAGTTCAAGCAGTTCCATCTCAGTGGGCATGTAGCCCATGGTCCTCATCAGGTTGCCCAGATCTTTACAGCTGATCAGACCGTCCTTATCCTTATCAAACTCAGCGAACGCCTCGCGCAGCTCTGCAGCACGCACAAGAACATTCCTTTACTAGGTTTAGAAACGACAAACTGTTCAGACACATTGAAAATCTGCGATTTTTCTTTTTCATTTGAACCTAATCTTTATTTTTTCAAAAAATGTCAAGGTAAGAAAAGTGATGCCATACACTGAAGATACTTCAGATTATTCACTATATCTAGGCCACTAATCAAACAAGTAAGTCTGGGACTGTACAACATTTGGATCATTCTCAAATCATGCAGCTCGAGGTGATTTGTTTTTTATTCTTCAATTCAGCTTTTCACTTTAATTGACGATAATGTCATTTTTTATTATATTAAATTAAAAAAGATGATAAAATAGAAGCATCTATTTTTCCTGATCTCTGATTTCAGTGAATTGCGTTGGCAGCTGGCATTTCACATCTGGTTTGCATCTTATTCTGTAAGATTAATCTGGTTATATAAATGAACCAGAAAAGTGTAGGTGAATATTTACTAAATAAATAATCATTTCATTTACAATAAATGATCAGTATACTCTGTTAAAAGTAAATATCTCTGTTTTAATTGTTGTTTTTCTTGTAATTGAATTAGTATTTTATTTCAGGGTAAACACAGTAAAAAAACCGCTTACCCTCGATCTCCTCATCAGCGAGCAGACGCTCCTGTAAAACAGCACAGTTAGGGTTTCTTTGTATATGTGCATCAGTTTTACACATGCATTTTTGTATTTAGTAGAACTGAGCATAACCTTTATATAAAGTCTATGTAAGCAACAATCTGCAGTCGATATCTTATAAAACCATTCTCTCAGATAAAGATCATTATATTTTCTGCAGTCGCTCTCTTATATCCAGGAGCATAAAGAGAGATCATTCTTCTGCTATAGACCAGCTCAGGTATTCATAACTCTAGATGAGTATTAGCTGATTGCTTTTGGATGAGTTCAGCAATAGTTTAGTATGTGAAAAAACAGATGCTTAGATTAGTGAGGAACTGCTAGAGCCTGGAACTGTGGGATTTTGTTATGTATCTGTGTTATCGCTATCAGCCAATACCAGAGTACAGGACAAAAATAAATACATAAAGAAAAGACAAGACCAAATGCAATAGACTTACAGTGTTTTTAGCTCCTCTCAGGAAAATGCACGCCGGCCCCAGACTCATATCTGACAGCTTTTTCTCTGTGTCTTCTGTGTGTCTCTAAAAATGTTCAAATATTTAATATACTGTAATGTGACAAAATTAACATTACTTAAACTAAACTCTGCCAACTACTGAATATAACACCAGATATTCTCAACATGCCATCAAATACATTTCAGCTGTTTTATTTATTTATTATGAATATGCTTTATAATCCAATATATTCTTCTGAGAACAAATATATATATATAAAAAGGCATACTTAAAAATAATACATTCAAAATAATATTTAAAATATTATAGTTATACATATTTTAATAAAAAAGCTGGTAACACTTTACAAAAAGATAATTTTGTTAACATTAATGTATAACTAATATGAACAAGCAGTGAGCAATATGTTTTTACAACATTTAATCTTAATCTGTGTCAGTGTTAGTTATTAAATATGTTTGTTCATTTGTTTGTTCGCAGTGCATTAACTAATGTTAACAAATACAACTTTTAATTTAAAAAAAGTATTAGTAAATGTTGAAATTAAGACCTTAATAAATCAATCTTGTAGAATTAGTGTTTATTTTTAGTTCATGTTAATTTATGTAACGTTTGGTAAAGTGCCACTGACAGAATGATTTAATTAAAATCTCATTAAGTATGTCAGTAAGCATATTTCATATATTAATTGCATTCTGAAGCACAGAATCAAAAACTTAAATGAGATGATGATGATTTAATGATGAATGATTTAATTAAAATCTCTAGTAAGATAATGATTTAATTAGAATCTCTAGTAAGATAATACTACAGTAAGCCTGTGCTTAAATATTCATACTATAAACGTACACAGTTGTATGAGAAGAAAGCGAATTCTTAATTTGCGTTTCAGAGCACCGCACCTGAGAGTTTCTAACACAAATATCCCTTCACCTGTTCTCAGCTCCTCTGTCCACACGCAGGCGGTCTCCACAGGTTTCTCTTTCCTCCTGTTCCTCGATTCAGAGCAAGAACAAACCTTTCTCACTGTCAGTCACCAGCTCCTGAGGAGAAACACAGTCAGAGAGATCAAATCCAGACAAAACAAGTTTCTGCGGCTGACCTGCTTTTTATTATTATTCTGTTTAGATGTTCCCCTTTAATCTTCATGTTAAAGATGCATGATAAAAAAAAACACCTGCGCTAATTTATAATTCAAGTTCTTCATAAATAAATCAGCTCTATATTATTTACATTTGTTTTGCCAAAAACACCAAACAAGGTTACCTTAAAAGCTCTTCAATGCTGCTGTGTCCTTCTTTACTGCAGATGTAAATGTTTCATAATCCACGTGTATGTGTTTTATATAAGGACTGAATATAATGATGTATTAAACCCTCATCATGTTTGTCTGTCAGTGTGTTATGCATGCATACATGACTTGTTTGTTACGTAAACTCCTAATGCACAGCATTTTCATGTGTTTGCATAAGAGTAGCCCAGTAATCCCAGAGCTCACCACCATGACCAGGCCTACTGTCTGTTCAGATTACTGCTCAACAGAGAGAGTGGGGGGTGAACTGGTCTGATCAGAGAAGAGGATTAGAATAGCGGAATAGAAAAAAAGTCAAATGATCATAGGACAGAATGAGGTATAATGAAAACTAGGAGCAAAAGAATGAGGTTTGGAGAGGATGTGGAAGAATGATGTCATTACAGGTTCCTCTGAAACAGCTTGAAGACAGAGATGTGATGCAATAGAAAAACCCAAATATCAACGAGGGGAAAAACCTCATGTTACTGTGGAGACTGATGGGGAAAGTGTGATCGCGTTTTGACATCTTCAAAACGATGTTTTACATTCTCTTTGTGTTGAATCAAACTCATTAAACAGGACAAAAATAATTTATGGATAGGAGTAACAGAGGACTGTGTGTGTGTGTTTGTACACACACAGTGGAGATCAAAATTAACAACATTTCAAGGTCATTGCTTAGACCTATTTGAAGATATTTAAAGAGGAGTAGAAGGGCAGTTTTTAAAGCATATTTCATATATGAATTGCATTCTGAAGCACAGAATAAAAAACTTAATGAGCTATTTGAACAATAACGCCACTAGTTTCCTTAATTATATGACCAACTCTATTTA
Source organism: Ptychobarbus kaznakovi (assembly GCA_027422405.1). Lineage (NCBI taxonomy): Eukaryota > Metazoa > Chordata > Actinopteri > Cypriniformes > Cyprinidae > Ptychobarbus > Ptychobarbus kaznakovi. The sequence goes on along the minus strand of CM049807.1, from coordinate 3,683,660 downwards.
ACTGGCATCATTTCTCTACTTTTTACTGAAATTGTAAGATGGCGGGGTGCTCTAAGGTGACTGAAACCCTGCGACAGGAGGCCGTCCAGATGAAGACCAAAGGGATGAAGATTTCATTCATTGCAAGAGAAGTTGGTCGTTCCAAATCTGGGATTTCTAGAATATTGCAGCTTTACAATGACACAAATTCAAGTCCCCCAAAAGCCTGGTCGTCCACATACAGTATAACAAATGCACGAGAGGACAGGTTAATGCGGAGACCCTCAACGGGGAATGGGTTCAACACTGCAGCTGGAATTGCTTGCTGTTTCTGTGCTGAAAGGGGTATAGATTTGTTTTGGGACATTTAAGAGAATTCGGATTGAAAGTAATAACCAAGCCTCTCATCAGCAGAAAGGAGCGTGTTGAGGAGAACTGCTCCAAAATTCACTTTATTGATGAGAGCAAGTTTCATTTATTTAGGTCTGATGGGAAACATTATATTCATTGTTATACTGAGGAAAGACTGAACCCAGAGAGCGTGAAGAAGTCAGTGAAAGGTAGAGGAGGAAGTGTCATTGTTTGGGGGATGTTTTCTGCAGCAGGAGCTGGGTCTCTTATACAGATACAAGGCAGAGTGAATACAGATATCTATCAGAACCTGCTTCAGAACATGCAGTTCCTTCCCTGCAAGCATCTCCCAATCAGCCTGCAATTTTCATGCAAGACGATACTCCCATCACGCTGCAAAACCGGTAAAGCAGTTCCTTGAAGCTAAGAACATTGACATCATGAAATGGCCGGGCCAGAGTCCTGATCTAAACCCGACTGAAAATCTCTGTAAAGTCCTTGGAGACAAAGCTATGACTAAGACACAAACTACAGGTACTGAACTATGGAAGAGAGAGGAGAAGAGTGGATCAAGATCACACCAGAGCAGTGTGAGAAACTAGTGAGTTCCTGCGGATGTGCTGCGGATGTGACAGCTGTAATCCTCTTTCAGCTGTCACTGTTCAAGTTTTGATCATCACTGTGTTGACTTGGTCTTGGTTATATTGTCAAACATGTTTCATACAGCTAATATTCCTTCAGATTTTGAGTGATGAAGATTACCAATATTTACAGATTGTTCTTTAAGTTTGCTGCCTCAGATATTAGAGGCTGAGGAAGCTCTGCTTTTATGCAGAATGTGTGTGTGTTGACAGATATAATCGCTGTTTAATCTTGTTGTGTGTGTGTCCAGTGTGTTGAAGCACATTTTCATATTGCCTGGTGGGATTATAACATCTGTCAAAACATATCTACCACTTTTTAATATGGAAAAAGCTTTCCCTAGTAAAAAAAATAAATGTATTTTATATTAAGAATAGTTCAAATCTATTTACTGACATATTGATTGAGTCTTCCTTTTATAAATATTATAATGAAACTTTATTTGGAGTACTACTTGTGCACAACGCACATTTGTTAATATTATCTTAATATTATTAATATATCTTCAGCACCACTACCTCACAGTTAAAGTGCACCAAGCACAATATTAGTTGTTCCAATTTAGCAGACTTTTAAGTATACCAGTTTAATAAAATAAAAGTATAATTGCATGGGTATTTTTTATTAAGTACATAAATATGTCAATCTTTTTGTGGTATACTTAACATGAAATAAATGTATTTCAAATACATTTCAGTCTATTTATTTTTCACTATATATATATTTATACACATTGCTCTACAGTCAGAATTATGCTAGTATCATGTATTTCTGCTGTATGAAGCCAGTAATAAACACAACATTGAGTAACACACATTACTTTTCTTTTTCTAAAAAGATGATCCTAGCTGTGTCTCTTTCTGTCTGTCTCTTCATCTTGCTCTGTCTCTCATGCATTTTTGATTGTACACAGGCCCCTGAAACACTTTGTGAAATTCAATCCTTTTATTTTCAGTTCTGCTCTCACAGGATTCAATGCTGGAAGATAAAGTTGCTGACAAAGGAGCCCTCTAACCCCAGGTGTCTGTGTGAGTGTATCGGTCCCGCTGTGAGTGTGTGATGGTGAGTGGAAACCGATACTTCCTCCCCCTTCAATGCTATCAGGGACTAGAGAGATTCAATTTAACAAAACCTTTTATTTTTGAATCTAACTGAATGCATACTTGATTTGCAGGACAGTCATCAAGTGCATTGGTGGCAACACAATCAAAATTCACAACGCATGCACGTAATCTGGTCATATACAGTATGCTGTCTTCAGTGTGTGCTTCACAGGTTTTAAAATAAATCACCATCTGATGAAATAAAATATATAGCATAACCGTGAGTCACTTGTACAGTATTTACGGAGAACCATGTATCACAGTATACATCAGAGAGGTAAGGAGGAGAAATCAGGCACAACAACGATAGAACAGGATTATCAAGACAGGCACAAGTCAAACGTAGATATGATGTTCAGAAATTGTTCACGTGTCGTCACAGTATCTGTGTGCTCAGGGCTCAACATAGTCGACATGTCGTCTGATCTGTATGATACATTTGCATAACTGCAGTTCTGTTTGAAACATTTAGACCGGTTTCGGTCAAACAGCGTCAGACACAAAAGAATATAGTAGTTAAATGATAAATATCCTCAGTATGAACTTTTAACAAAACCAAAAAATGTTTTGCGAACTTTAAAAACAACATTTTCTGCATTTGAATATGACATGAAGTGGGTTTGACTAGTGCATCCTGGGAAATACAGCTAGAATCACTGCTCCGGGGCAAAGATGTAGTCTAGAGCCTGTCTCTCTGCTGCAGCCACGTTAGGATGCCACAGGTCCACACTGAAGAGAACTCTGGGACCGTCTTCAGCTCCCCCTATGGGACAAATATAAAGGTGTTGGATACATAGAAGCAGTGGTTCTCAAACCTGTCCTGGAGTACGGAGTACCCCTGCACATTTTGTATGTCTCCCTCATCTATCACACCTGATTCAGCTCATCAGCTCATTAGAGACTGCAAGACCTGAAGTAGCTGTGCCAGATACAGGGAGACATACAAAATGTGCTGCTGGGGTACTTCATGGAGACGTTTGAGAACCACTGACCTAGAGTTTAATACAGGGAACAATTGAGATCTCTGCCTGTATTTCTTTATCTCAATTTCTACTGGGGTAATCTCACTTTTGTGTCCTACAGAGTGTCAGAAAAGGCTACACTCTTGAAAAAGTAAAGGTTCCAAGAGGTTTTACTGTGGTTCCATAAAGAATCATTTGGGTTCCCAAAGAATATTTCAGTTCTTAAAAGAACTGTTTTTATCTTGTGTAAAGAACGTCTTGTTGAATGGAAAGTTTTCATGGATGTTAAAGGTTCTTCACGGAACCATGCCAATAACGAACCTTTAATTTTTTACTGAGATTATATTATCACAGTCTCAACAATGTCTCAAAATCCAACAGAAATATAAAGATCTTGATATGAATGCAGACATTTCCCGTGTCATTCTAAAATATATATTACAGAATCAATAGCAATTTGTGTTGATTTTATTTAAAAGCATTTACATAATATTTGTGACCCTCAAAAACCAGTCTTAACAATACATTGTATGGGTCAAAATTGATTTTCTTTTATGCCAAAAATCATTATGATATTAAGTAAAGATCATGTTTCATGAAGATATTTTGTAAATTCCCTACTGTAAATATATCAAAACTTAATTTTTGATTATTAATATGCTTTGCTAAGAACTTCATTTGGACAACTTTAAAGGCGATTTTCTCAATATTATGATTTTTCTGCACCCTCAGATTCCAGATTTTCAAATAGTTGTGTCTCGACCAAATATTGTCCATCCTAACAAACCATACATCAATGGAAAGCTTATTTATTATTTATTTATTTATGTATAAATCTCAATTTTGAAAAATTTAAACTTAAGACTAGTTTGTGGTCCAGGGTCACATATATTATATAAGACCGGATTAGTTGAGTGTTACATGAAATATCTGATTTTAAAAGAAACATCTTTGACCAAATTGACACAAATATGAAGCACAGCTACAGAAGCATCATACTTCTTCAAAATGATCCATGTTCTCCTTCAGATTTTTCATGTAACACTTAACTAATCCGGTCTTACACGTATAAAGGCCAGGGCTGCCAGTGGTGCCCCCTCAGAAACAAATGTGTGGCACACTAGCTTAGAGAAATCCATTTAGCAAGTGAGAATATCGTATTCTTTCATCTTCAGATTGCCTGTTATGTTTATTGTTGTATGGTGAGCTGCCATCGATCTGTAAGTGCTCTTGTTAGCTTCAGTCATTCAGCATATTATGATTAATGGGTTTGTACAATGTAGTTCTCTGACCATTATGTGAGATGGTATGCAGGAAGGAGTCATCCACAAGGAGGCAGTGTCCCTCTGACCAACACTGAGGCTCTCCACCCACCACCAGCTCACACTGAGCAGGCGTCTGAAGACCTGCCACAGAAACAGTC
>CM049807.1:3619200-3674200 GCA_027422405.1 Ptychobarbus kaznakovi | reverse complement strand
AAAAATCTGTATTTCAGAAGAAACTATCATGGAGAATCCTTGTGGAAATATTTTCATTTAAATGCTGATGTTTTATGAGATTATAAGGAATGCTCTTTGTTCTGTGCCCTTACCTGCAGCAAGATTTTTTGGTTACTAAATAAGATTATTCTTTATTTGGTAATACCGCTCTTGGGTTAAAGCATGGAAACTGACAAACACGTTTTGTATCAATAACAAAATCAAGGAACTGTCTTACAAAATCTACTTCATAAGAATTGATCCTGCTAAGCATGTTTTGGAAAGATATTTAATATACCTGTGAATTTTGCGGTCAAGAAAAATAAACTATTTTGCATCTTTTTTTATTGTATTTACTCAAGATTATTTTTCAAGGATTTGTAATTCTATTTTAATAGAAACATAGAGTGTTTGGTAGAAATGTGTACATTTGATATGCATTTTTTGTACAGAAAATGAACATTTGAATTGTAAAGAACAGCATATTATAAATGTGTTTATTTTAGGAAAATACCATATACATAAGAAGAAGTGGGCTCAATGTAAACCAGATTTTTCACATTTTATAAATGACTTTAAATTATATATAAATGTCTTGGAATAAACCATGTAATGGTTTGAAAGTTTAAAACATACTCTGAAAGTATTGAAATGTATGTATTTTGTCCTTTCTTTTTTCTCTTTTCTTTTCTTTTCTCTTTTTTTTCTCTGGCAGTTAATGTTAATATGTGAATATGTAATAGGCCTAATAGGCCTAATATGTAATCTAAATTTAACGTACAGGTAGGCTACATAATAGCCTACACAAAAATATTTTAGCCCCAAAAGACTTTGTAAAATCGAAGATAACAAATGTGTTTCAAATGTGTGTTGGTGAAACTCATGTTTCAGTAGGCCCATAGATTGGTAAAAGAATTGTTCAATCCGATTCGTGCATAACATGACCTGTTTTATGAATCGATTCACTAAAAGATCCGATTCTATCTCCTGTTTGTCTGCAGACGGACAAAAACAAACGAGTAGGAAAAAAACTATCAAGAAAAGATGCAAAATGATTGTTCTGTGGATCGAAAGGGTTATTATCTTCTCAGGATGTGAGAATGAGACACACATACTTGGCCAAAGACGATCAAATGATTAGGCCTCCGTAGAATCTGTTTGTAGTGAGTCTGTTGACTCGAGATGTGCTCGGACAAGCTCAGTCTCATTTATGAGTCGGTTCATTAAAAAGATTCGACTCACAAAAACGATCCGGACATCGCTCATTGACAGTCAACACGCCAAGCATATGGAAGGAACTGCCATCTATGCCTGCTCAACGCTCACCTGATACCTGCCATAGGCCAAAAATAAACGAATGAAGAAAATACAACAAAGAACAGACGCAAACTGATTTTTTTCCTCGGAACGAAAACGCCATTGTCTTCTCCGTAGGTTCGAATGGAACACTCGTGTTTGACAATAACTGGGCCGGGAGCGTTCCAGTGATGATTTAAAATCCGCTTGACGCGCAGCGCCAGTTGTGGTATTTTGGAGGGGGTGGAGGAACGAGACACGGAGGATCGAGCAAGAAACGCAGCAGCGAGAGCGGTGCTAGAGAAACACACGAAATACTCAAAGAATCACCAGGTCAAGGAAAGAAACCTAGAGGATTCAATTTGACGAATAGAAAAGAGAAACTGCGTATTGCGGGTGCGTATATGTTCTGTTTCCCTCTGATAGACAGCGGTGTGCCTTGCGCGACATCCACCTGCATACAGATGCAACGGATGCGTTCATGAAATCATTGTAAACCATTCATAATAATCAATACTGCTTTATTTCAGAAATAAATGCAGGTTTATTCAGTCTAGATGGCTTGCTAATGCGTTTTGGGGGGGAATTGGGCGTCTTGCGTCATAAGCAGGGATAAGAGGAGATGTTTTTGAAGCAGATGAGGAGAAGAGCGTCTGAATAAATTATCTAAACGCTCTGCCCGCAGTGTCAGCAACATCGTCTGCCCGCATATTCTGTCGTGGTTACATTAGTGTGTGTATTATAAATCAATGTCGAGCCGTGATATGTTTTCATCTGCCTTTTTTCATTTGTATTATGAACCCTGTTTTTGAGCATCAGCATCGGCGTGTGCGGTAAATACTAAACGAGGCTTGTGGTGGTGACTGGGCCACAGCAGCATAGACCTGCTCTCTTCTACCTGTCTCTCGTGCTAGCGGTGACATCATTGATCACTGAACGTGGGCACGTCAGGGGCCCATATGTCTCGTGCGCTGTCAGGCCTCGAGGGCCACGGCGGGGCCATAAGATTTGATATACATCAAAAGACCCAATGACTTCAGGGAATATTTTACGAGATGACGCATTTCTGCAGTTTATTTTCCTTTTGAACTTCTGCATTAAGAAACTGCAATGTTTTAGCCGCATATCATCACTAGTAATTGTTTTAAATTGCATTGATAAAACCTAATTCACCAAACTAACTCATATGTGACCCTGGAGCACAAAACCAGTCATAAGTAGCACTGGTATATTTGTAGCAATAGCCAACAATACATTGTAGGCCTATGGGTCAAAATGATCAAATCTTCTCTTATGACAAAAATCACCAGTATATTAAGTAAAAATTATGTTCCATGAAGATTTTTTTTTATTTCCTGCTGTAAATATATCAAAACGTAATTTTTGATTAGTAACATGCTTTGCAGAGAACTTCATTTGAAGAACTTGATTTTTTTAACCCTCAGATTCCAGATTTTAAATAGTTGTATCTCAGCCAAATATATAGCGTCCTATTCTAACAAACATACATCAATGGAAAGCTTATTTATTCAGCTTTCAGATTATATATGAATCTCAGTTTTAAAAAAATGACCTTTATGACAGTTTTTTATGATAAGCTTTAAAGACTTATTTTCCTATATTTGTTGAAATAGGAAGTGTAAGGCGAGTTATAACGAAGTACTCCATGCTTTTAAACAATAGCCAATAGCTGCATAAACCATGATTTATTTTAACAGTGTGTTTTAGGTATCGGAGACAGACATTCTCATTCTAGAGAGCTTTCGATTGGACAGAATTTGCCAGTATCTGATGTTGAAAAGTTTAAATGTGACCCTGGACCACAAAACCAGTCTTAAGTCGCTGGACTATTTGTAGCAATAGCCAAAAATACACTGTATGGGGCCAAAATCATTCATTAAATTAAGATCATTTGTAAATGTCCTACTGTAAATATATCAAACTTTATTTTTGATTAGTAATATGCATTGCTAAGAACTTCATTTGGGCAACTTTAAAGGCAATTTGCTCAATATTTTGATTTTTTTTTTTGCACCCTCAGATTCCAGATTTTTAAATAGTTGTATCTCGGCCAAATATTGTCCAATCATAACAAACTATACACCAATGAAAAGCTTAGTTATTCAGCTTCGGATTCAAAATTAGCAAAATTGACCCTTAAGACTGGTTTTATGGTCCAGGGTCGTTTTTGAAACTCTCTTATGCTCATCAAAGCTGCATTATTACAGTAAAACCCGTAATAATGTGACACATTACTACAATTTTTTTTATAAAATACTGTTATATAGTTGAATACATTGTAAAATGTAATTTATTCCTGTGATGACAAAGCTGGATTTTCAGCATCATTACTCCAGTCTTCAGTGTCACATGATCCTTTATTCACTCTAATATGTTGATTTGATGACATTTTTAAGTGTTATTTATTTATTTCTTTGATTCTTTAAGATCATAAGCTTTGACTTACTATCTCCCTTAACTTTAATCTTTCCCTTTTTATCCTTCTTTCCCTCTTACTACTACTTTTCTTTGCACCCAGGCAGTCCTCTCATATTTGAAAATGGTCTCCACAGTTTTTGCTGTGACACTGTCTGTCACACTGCTGCACCTGGCTTCAGGTAACGTACACGTGTATGTTTAACTATTGACGCGATGTGAATGCACATAATATATGTAGATCACTTTACACCTAACCTATTTAGCTGAAAGAGCCTAAGTTTGACAGTCCCGTGGTCTTTTTAGGTGCATCTTTAGGGACGTCAGATCCTGAGGCTCCTCCCACCGTGACCTCCAGTCCCCGGCCCTTGGGAGATGTCATCCATGCTGCGCTTCTGAGTAAGGAGTACCTGGGCCACACCCCTGGTAACAGAGGTCAGTCCTTTATAACGAGAACACTTCAAACTGCATACTTTTCTAAACCAGTTCTATGTCACCACTATTTACCATGATCTAAATCTGGGATTTAACTCACAGGTACAACTACTAACCCGACCCAGGCCATCCCGTCCATCAGAGAATCAGATCCCGCCTCCACAGTGATGTCACCAGGAATCCTCACCACCGCAGTGACCTCATCGGCTGCACCTCAAGCAGGCCAATCAGGTTTTGGGAGTGCCGTGACATCCCCACCAGTTGAGGAAGAGACCACAACCACTCTAATCACTACAACGACAATAACAACAGTGCACACACCAGGTATCATAACCAACAAAAGCGCATAACAGTTGCAGACGGTTAAATTATTTCCAACATGAAGCTCTAAACGTCGCAGGTGGGTCTCAGACCAGTAAAATCATTTCTAAATAATATATTATGGTCGCCAAGACACGTTTCCTAACACTAAAGTCACTCTTCACACTCCTAACCAACTTTCAGCTTGGCATAGCAGTACATTTTACCTCCAAAATACACCAAAACTCTTCATACTGTACATGTTCATACTGTACAAGTTTCACTAATCATACAATGACCTAACCGGTAAACACTCAAACCGGTAACATTATATGGTTTTCTTTTGTGAATGTTTTACAAAACAAGAATGACAGCTCTCTTTTTAGAATTCACTGCAGTATATGTTACAGGCCGTGTTTACATTACAGTGCAAACATTTCCCTGCTGTCTCCTTTTGTACTGTATAGATGCTAATGAAATTGAAAGACTAACACTTGCTAGGTGTTCAGCTATATATAATTGTTTGATAGTACTTAATCTTTACGATTTGGAATATATTTTAAAGTGATATTACTGCAGAAATATATAAAGTATTATGTTGAATAGTTTTGAAAACATGCACATTTTCCAAGAGGTTCATATAATTTTGGTTATGTCTGAGTGATAAAATAATTCATGTAATTTGAAATAATTGAATTGAATTGAATTGAACATTCATTGAATGTATTTTGCAATGGAAAATGGATTGGCCCACAGGTTGGATATCTCTCTCTCTCTCTCTCTCTCTCTCTCTCTCTCTGTCTCTCTGTCCCTCCTCTCTCTCTCTCTCTCTCTGTCTGTCCCTCTCTCCTCTCTCTCTCTCTCTCTCTCTCTCTCTCTCTGTCTCTCTCTCCCTCTCTCTCTCTCTCTCTCTCTCTCTCTTCTCTCGCTCTCTCTCGCTCTCGCTCTCTCTCTCTCTTTTAATATATATATATGTATTTTTAAAGTTGTCTTTAACACTTTTAAATGGATCTTTCCAGTTCAGTGCAATGCCAGTCTGTCAGGAATGGAGGGAATAGTCGAGTCTCCTGATCCACTCTCCTCCTCATCTCCCTTTTCCCCGTTGGAGTGCACCTACAGCATCACCGTTTATCTTGGATATGGGGTTGAAATACAGGTGTGATGGCTTCACCGTTACCACAGCTTCCATTATAACCTCAGATAGCATCTCTCTGTCACCACGGTTACTGGCTGTTAACATTGCTAATGCATCTTATTGGCATTTGCATGGGCGATGTCACTCTAATGAGCTCTGAAAATTTTGCCCTTGATACAATCTCGGACATTAACTGCTGTTATGGTAACACCTGTCTGTTTTAAAGGTGAAGAAACTAAACTTGTCCAAGGAGGAGTCCCTTACCATTCTGGAGCTGGGTGGGACAGCGCCTGAGCTTTTGACCAATGAGACGCTAATGAGCGAAGGTCAGGTGATTCGTAGCTCAACCAACCAAGTGCAGATCCACTATAAAAGCCTGAAGCAAGCCAATCATGGGGTTTTCAGCTTTCACTATCAAGGTATTTTGCTTGTAACAATGATTGAGACTACTGTTCAAAACATATGGGGTTGTACGATTTGTTTCTCTTATGCTCACCAAATGGATGCATTTATTTGATAAAAATACATCAAAGCAGTAATGTTGTGAAATATTATTGCAATTTACAAATAACTGTGTTCTATTTTAATATAATTAAAATGAAATGTATTCCTGTGATGGCAAAGCTGAATATTCAGCGGTCTTCAGTGTCACACGATCTTTCTGAACTCAGCTGAATTTGTTGCTCAATACACGTTTCTTATTATTATCGATGTCGAAAACAGTTGTATTGCTTAAAGGTATCATCTTCACAGACATTGTGTGTTTTAACATGAACTTTGTGTGTTTGACAGTTTAAGTGTAATAAGACATGAAAGTACTGTTTAGTATTCACATGCCATGTGACAGCCGCTCTCTGTCCGGATGTGTGTGCTCAGAAAACCGTATATCAGAAATTTAAACTGATATGGCTTTAAAACACATGATTTCAGCCCAATAGACATGATAATCAAAAACAAACAGTGTTTTTTTTAGCAGAGTAACTGAGGTACGAGCTGTAAAGGCACAGTCCTATTCTGGAAAAGTGGGCGGGGAGCAGCAGCTCATTTGCATTTAAAGAGACATGCACAAAATAAAGTGTGTTTCTGCTTCCACTCAAAATAGGCATTTTCAAAATGATGTAAAACATGATCTGTGGGGTATTTTGAGCTGAAACTTCACAGACATGTTCTGGGGACACCTGAAAATTACATTACATCTTGTAAAAAGGGGCATAATAGGTGCCCTTTAATTATCGTTTTTACTTTTTTTCAGGATTCTTTAATGAATAGAAAATTTGAAAGAACAGTATTTATTTGGATTAGAACATTTTTTCACATTATAAATGTCTTTATTGTCACTTTTGAACAAGTTAATGCATCTTTGCTGAATAAAAGTATTAATTTCTTAATGAATAACTTACTGACCTCAACACATTTGAACTGGACTGTAAGCGAAATGTAATTTGTGTGTTTTCTTGTTCTTTTAAACCCCATCCCAGCGTTCCTCCTGTCCTGCTCGTTTCCTCTCTCCCCTGAGAGTGGTGGAGTGACTGTCACTGACATTCATCCTGGAGGTCAGGCTCACTTCCATTGTGATCCTGGATTTGAGGTCAGAGGTCATGAGGTTGCAACCTGTTTGAATTCCACCCGACCCAAATGGAGCACCCCAGAACCACAGTGTGTGGGTGGGTTACATTTATCGTTCAGTTATTGTGTTGTTTTTCAGTATCTACAGTTGCTCGAAGACATTTCTGTTTATTGCCATGTGTTTAAGCATTCACATGTGTTTCTGTATATTAAAGCTGTATCTTGTGGAGGGTGGATTAGAAATGCTACTGTTGGACGCATCCTGTCCCCAACCCTCCCCTCTGTAAGTAACCACAGCAGCGGCAGCAACCTGAGCTGCCATTGGCTGCTGGAAGCCAAGGAAGGCCACAGGCTCCACCTCCATTTTGAGAGGGTGGCTCTTGATGAAGACAATGACAAGTGAGAGTTCATTGATCCTGTGTACTAAGTTAATTAATTTTGTATCTTAGTTTTTTGATTATTTATTTTTGATTTTTGTCTCTACTCACGTAGTTGCAATTCTATATATATATTTAGAAAATGTACAAGCTATACAGAAGTTTTCTGTTGAGGAATGAACACCAAATGAGATCTTCTTCTTCTTCCAGTACAACCTACCCTGATCTCAATCCTTCCTGGCTCATTCCTTTAATTTAATGTCACACTTTTCTTGATGTTCTTTGCTGTTCCCTCATCCCTGTCCTAGGCTGATTGTGCGCAGCGGCAATTGCTCTACAGCTCCGCTCCTCTTCGACTCGGATCTGGATGATATTCCAGAACGAGGCTTTGTGAGCGAGGGGATGTCTCTGTATGTGGAGCTCACGGCTGACTCCTCCTCCATCCCACTGCTGCTGGCTCTCCGCTATGAAGGTAAGACAACAGGTTTCACACATTCAACAAAATATATTTAGTTACTGTAAACCATATACCACCATAAATGTTGTAATTATTTTTATATTTAATAACACAAACAGTAATATGATATATGAATGCAGAATACTTTTACTTGATATCTTAACATGCTTCCTCTTTCAGCCTTTGATGGGGAACACTGTTATGAACCGTACCTGCCCCATGGGAATTTCAGCAGCAGCGACATCACCTTCCCACTGGGTACTGTGGTAACCTTCTCATGCGCTCCTGGTTTCGTCATGGAGCAAGGCTCAGGAGTTATGGAGTGTGTTGACCCCAATGACCCTCACTGGAATGAGAGTGAACCTGTCTGCAGAGGTATGACAGTATTTGTACACTACCATTCATGAATTTGGGATCAGTAAGATTTTTAAAAATGTATTTAATTTAAGATTTTTTAAAGATTTTTATTTTAGAAATTAATACTTCTATTCAGCAAGGACACATAAAGTTGATCAAAGGTGACAGTAAAGACTTTTACATTGTTACAAAAATATGTCAAATGGATGCTGTGCATCATCAAAGAATGCTGAATAAATGATCAGTTTCCATGAAATATTAAACAGCACAACTGTTTTCAACATTGGTTGTAATAAGAAATATTTGTTCAGACTCCAATCCTCATATTAGACTGATTTCTGACGGATCACGTGACACTGAAGACTGGAGTAATGATGCTGATATTATTTGCCATCACAGGACAAAATTACATTTTAAAAATATATATTAAATTAGAAAAACTTTGTCACAATATTACTGTTTTAACTGAATTAGTAATTAAATAAATGCAGCCTTGGAGGACAAAACATTGACGAATCTTACCGACTTCAAATGTCTGAATGTCATTCATTCACAAACTGCACAACTATCTACTGATCTTTATTAGAACTGTCAATTTACTCCATTCATTTAGTGCAAATTATAAAGAAAATAATGTGGTTCAAAGTTGATTAAAAAATTCTGTCATTAAGTAAATTTCACTCTCAGCAGTTTTAAATGCCACCTAATAGGGCTTCGAGGAACTTACTCATAGAATCACTCTGGCCTAATAATGTAAAGCTGTTTAATAATTCCTTCTCTTCTTCTCCTCTCAGCTTTGTGTGGAGGGGAGCTCACGGACCCGGTGGGAACTGTGTTGTCTCCTGACTGGCCACAGAGCTACTCGAAGGGGCAGGACTGTGTGTGGCAAATACATGTCAGCGAGGACAAGCGCATCGAAATGGATGTACAAATGTAAGTATATCTATTTGATTGTAACAGTTTGCGTTCAATTCTGTTTTTGGTTTAATTGCATTTTTTAAATCTATTTTCCTATCTTTTGTTTGCAGTTTGAACATCCGCCATAACGACATTCTCACAATATTTGATGGCCATGATCTGACGTCACACGTGATTGGACAGTACCTGGGCTCAAGAGAAAGGTTCAGGGTTGTATCAGGAGGTTCAGAGGTCACCATTCAGTTTCAGAGCGATCCTGATGACTCCTCATTTATACTGAGCCAAGGCTTCCTCATTCACTACAGAGGTACATGTCAAAGGGGTTGTCTTTTTTCTGTATCTTTTGTGCTGTAGCTTACAGTGATGCCACTTCCTTTCAATCCTTGCAGAGGTGGAACCAAATGACACATGCCCTGCCCTTCCTCAAATTGAGTTTGGCTGGAGCAGCTCCTCCCACCCGTCTCTGGTGAGGGGCAGTGTGTTAACCTATCAATGTCAGCCTGGTTATGACATTGTTGGCTCTGACATTATCACCTGCCAGTGGGATCTCTCCTGGAGCAACAACCCGCCCTCCTGTGTGAAAAGTGAGTTATGTTTATCTTTGGAGCACATTGATGTATTTAGTGGTTCAGTTTAATTAGTAGACTCATCGTTTACCGGTTTGATTATTGGACTATTACTGTACACTCTTTATCCTCCTGGCTTTGATGTCCCTCTAGTCCAACAGTGCCCTGATCCAGGAGAAGTGGTCAATGGAGCACGCTCAGTACATCCGGAGTCTGGTTTTGCTGTGGGAACAGTGGTACGCTTCACATGTAACCAGGGTTATCAGCTGGAAGGCCCGAACCAGATCTCCTGCCACGGCAGAGACACCGGCATGCCCAAATGGAGCGACCGCAGCCCAAAGTGTGTCTGTGAGTACATGTTATTTTTGTACACATGATGAGGTATGTGAAGGAATTGTGTCTGGTGAAGAAAAAAATGCAAAAACTAAAACATTTTTCCCCTCTTGATTCTGTATGGATTTAATTCAGATTTGTTTTAATGGATTAATATTCATAATCAGGGCTGTCAAAATGAATGCATTCATGCATATTTCTAAATGCACTGAATAAAATACAAAAACAACAACAACAACAATTGAAATAAAAAAATGATTAATGATTTTAATCAACTGACAATCTTAATGAGGTCTTAAATAGTGATTCTATAAATAGTGAATATAAATTACTAATTTAAAAGTTTGGGGTCAGTAAGATTTTTTTTAAATTAATACTTTTATTAAGCAGGGATGCATTAAACTGATCAAAAGTGTCAGTAAAGACATTTACAATGCACAACTAAAATTTAGATTTAGATGCTGTAAAAATTCACAAAAATATTAATCAGCTGTTTTCAACACTGATAATAATAAGAAATGTTTCTTGAGCAGTTTCTTGAGCATGTGACACTGAAGACAGGAGTAATGAAGCTGAGAACTCAGCTTTGCATCACAGAAATAAATTGTAACTGTAAAATGTATTAACAAGCTATTTTAAATTGTAAGATTTCATAAAATAACTGTATTGTAGATCAAAATCATTACCAATGCAGGCTTGGTAAACTAGAGACTTCAAAAACTTAAACAAACTGTGACTGACACCAAACTTGTGAATACTAGGGATAACACATTACAGATACAGCACCAGATTTCTGTCTAATGTACTAACCTATATACCTCCAATCAACCATATTGCCCTCTATCTTTCTGCTAAACAGTAAAATATGATCCATGCCCAAACCCTGGCGTGCCTGACAATGGCTATCAGACTCTGTACAAGCACAGTTACCAGGCAGGTGAGACGCTGCGCTTCTTCTGCTATGAGGGCTATGAGCTCATTGGGGAAGTCATCATCAACTGTGTCCCAGGACACCCCTCTCAGTGGAACAGCCCTCCACCCTTCTGTAAAGGTATGTGAATGTCAACTAGTCTAATACATAGAGTTGGCATTTCTATCTGAAGAGTTTGAAAACGTCATGTTTTATTTATTTGCAGTGGCCTATGAAGGGCTACTGGACGATCATAAATTGGAGGGTAAAGTTGGTTATCATTGATAAGTACTATTGGTTTGATAATTTGGCCCACTATGTCTCATAATGGTGTCCATGTTATTAACTTCCACTCTTTGCAGTTTCTCAGGCATTAGAGGCCTCTCATCAAATGCTGAGTGAGAACATTGCATTGGCCATTATCCTGCCAATCATTCTGGTCATCCTTCTGATTGGTGGAATCTACATGTACTATACCAAGTACGTTTGGCATGCTTGTGTTTCGAAATGCTTTTGTTTTGTGTTAACGTTCATGAAATCAAAATTGGCCCTATTATTATAAAATATGTACTTAACAATGCGAATGTTCCTGGTCTTATTTTGTATAATTTACTATTGCACATTATTTCAGACAAAAGGTCATTGTTGGTGGCTCTTGGGCTGGAAACTTGAAATTAAATAAATAAATAACATTCTACCATTTCCCAACTACTTTCCCTATGGATAAAATCAAACCTTCCTTGCATTTGACACTGAAATACATCACATTACTAAAGCAGAATGGCTATATCTTCTTAAAATCCAGCTATTTTCCCTGATTATTGTCAAAACCTTCTTCACAGCTGTTCCTTATTTAGCTCTTCTGCACTAACACCTCTCTTTTCGTCTCTTCCTGTCTCTCTCAGTGTGTGTAGGTGGCAGTGGAAACCGTTGTTCTGGAAGTCTCTCTCTCACACCCACTCCTACAGTCCCATTACGGTGGAGTCTGACTTTAACAACCCTCTCTATGTCTTTCAGTCGCTCCTCCAGGGAGAGGGTGAGATGCAAGAAATCATTACAATGTCTACGGCTCCCGGCCCCGCCCCACTCGTCACATTGTGTCATATTTGGCAGTTGGCATTAGAAGTATATTTCATAAGTGGCTGTTAGGTGTCCTCTCTCGTCTTTCACTGTCGTCGCTCCTCCGTGATTCGAACTGATGTAAGTGTCATACTTTCTCCAATTTAATTAGTTTTTTAAGACTGTTAAGCCCCCCTTCATATCCTGGAGCTTCTAGCAGTGGTTAAATATGCACGATATTAGATACCGAATTTTTTTGCCGATCAGTCCGATATGCCGATATATCTCAATCTCCTACCATTCATTAAATTTATCCATAAATATGCATTATAAAATTATTTTTCTTTAAATTAGTCTTTGTGATCTTCCAACAGCAAAATGTTATTACAATTTTAAATAATTATTTTTTTGTAATATATTTTGCAGCACTACCATTCAAAAGTTTGGGTTTTAGTTTTTGAAAGGTCTCTTCTGCTCACAAAGGCTGCAGTTATTTGATAAAAAATACAGTAAAATCAGAAATATTGCAAAAATGTTATTACAATTTTAAATAATTATTTTTCATTGTAATATATTTTCCAAAGCATCATTACTTCATCATATATATATTACTATGCTATTTAATTATCAGTTTTTGAAGTAATTATGCAATGCTGCTGCATCATATATAAAAAGTGTTTTCTATCTTTTTGTTGTATTTAATATCAATTTATCTGTATCATATTATATTAATTATAATTTTCAAAAAACTAGACAATACTGCTTTAGATGGTGATTCTATTGTATTTTCTAGTGAAGTTTGTTTCCTTCTCATTGTAGGACACACGAGAGTATGAGGTGTCCATCTGAGACAGGAGTCTTCAAATGAATCCACATTTTGGGTGACTGAAAACGAGAAGAAAAGGAAGGATACTGTTATTCTCTCTCTCTCTCTCTCTCTCTCTCTCTCTGCAAGACCTTCATTTGATTTATTCAGTTAATTACAACACATCAACCCCACTCTCTCTCTCCTCCCTCTCTCTCTCTCTCTCTCTCTCTCTCTCTCTCTCTCTCTCTCTCTCTCTCTCCTCTCTCTCTCTCTCTCTCTCTCTCTCTCTCTCTCTCTCTCTCTCTCTCTCTCTCTCTTGCTTGTGAGTTTATGCAGGTGCCTGTGTAGTATGTTAGTGTGTGTGTGTGTATGTTATTGACTGTATATGTAGATCAGAGTAATGAAATACTGAAAGTAACAACAAAACAGTTGTAAGTTATGGTGAGTATGATTTCCACAGTCAGACATGTTTTATAACAGAAGGTTTGGTGCCTTAAGGACTGTAAAGTGATGGAAAGAGTGAAAGAAAGAACAAGAAATTGAATGAGAGAGAGAGAGAGAGAGAGAGAGAGAGAGAAAGAGAGAGACTTTGACAAAGATAAGTACACATACACATAAATAATCTGAAAAATGATAACTATACTCTCATGTTCCCATGTTTATATACAGACACATGGACACACAATCACACATACATATACATGATGACAAGAACATATTGAATGTAAATATTTTAATTGAGTATACAAGCGGATTCAGTGCCAAAATACATCCCATAATGTGACGTCACTTCATTCCGAATTTCTGGTTGCCATAGTATTTCTCACACTATTATGTAATAACGAGGACAATGCCAGCATTTCATATTGTTCTTTGCTGTTTCTTAATAATCTCTTTCTGCTTGATGTTGAATGACCATGTTTCAGAGGAGCGGAATGTCCTCTCGCTTACGGCACGCAACGATTGTATGTTTTACCGCTTCAGCTTAGGATTCATGATCAATTATACTTACTGTCATTGTTATCAGAGTTGATGTTGTTGCATATGCACTATGTTGAGGAAAATATACACAGAAAAAAAACTGCTTGCTGTGATGCAGTCATCGAACTGAAATGCTTTTTATACATTTGAATTTATTATTATTTATTTTCTCATGGTTTCTTGTTAATATGCAGTGAGTTTCGTCTTTTCCACTGTGCCATAACCAGAGCCCATGCTGTGGAGGGCTTTGTTGCATTATAGTATTACTTGATTGTTATTTATTTATCAACATAATATACTTGTCATAAAGACATTTATTTGCTGAGATTTAAGATTAAATAAAAGTCTCTGTTGGATGGTGAATGTGTCTTTATCTTTATGGATCATACATACTGGTATTTCTTGCTATTAGCAAAATAGCATATATAGATAGATAGATAGATAGATAGATAGCACGTAAATGTTTTTACATTTTTTTTATTAAAGAAAAACAAAAACATCTCAAGGCACAATACAAGTATCAATCTGTTACAGAACTAAATGAGAAAAGAAAAAAAAAAAATAAGGATAGTAAATGTCCATATACCTATAAACGTTACTTACAGTAATATAAGCATACAGATAAATATATAAATATCAAGCAAGAAGAAAAGGCGGAGGAACGAAATTTTGTGTTGCAGAAGAAAACGCTGACCTAATAAACTGGCCTTTACTATTGGCTGAATTCAGACAGTGGGCGGGACTAACTCTCTTGACTGACGTTGAGGTGAGCGAATCAGTAAACAAAAGACACCCCTCGTGAGGGGAAGCAGCCATCGTCAACCCACAACAAGCTAGAAAGAGGAAGAAGACAGCCGTGCTGCAAGACAACAGAGGAAATTATGATTTGGTGAAAAATCATGGCAGGCTTAGTGTTATATATGTAACTGTCCCTCGCGAATACTTTATATTTTGAGCACCTTGTCGCGAGGACCCAGCTCGGTGAGTGTTTGCTCGTTGACACCCATGCTAATGTTATCAAGAGCTAGCTAGTGGCTAATAAGCTTATCAGACAGACATCATATTCACTAGACACGTTATGTGGATGGGTTTGCCTTTAACCGACGGTTGTCAAGTTATTAAAAGCCAGTGAATGATGGGAAATCAATTGGGTGTGGTCTAGACTCTAGAGGAGGATTAGCGAGATCTCTCAGCTGGAGTTAAGATCTTACTGAATGTGTTGACCTAATTCTGTCCATTTCCTCTGATATCAGAACAGAAACACATTGTGGCCTCCTCGGTGGAGGGGACAGATATTCACGAGCCTCGGGGTACTACTAAAGGAGAGCTAACGTTATATTTCCTGTGTGGCTCAGTGGTAGAGCATTGCGTCAGCAGCGCGTGGGTTACTATACTGAAAATGTATAACCTGAATGCAATTGTAAGTCGCTTTGGATAAAAGCGTCTGCTAAATGCATAAATGTAAAAATATTTCCCATATGTTTTTAGGGATACCCCAGTCAGATCTTTCGATTCTCTAGTAAGACGGGCGATAAAAGCATTGCTTTGTATTTCATATATTATGTTTCTGACTTTGTGAATGTTGTTTTCGGAGATCGATACAGTGGTTGTCACAGTTTGGTGGTTGGTGTGCACAGTTTATGACTGTAAATAATGTGTACTGTCACCTTGTTCGCGCATATCTCTGATGATGTCACAACATTTATTGGTTTATTTTGCTCTCATAACATTTCATGTCTTCTGTACATATGTGAAATCCTGTGAGTAACCACTTGAGATCGCTTTGATGTCCTGCTGGCTAAATATCATTTTCAGAATAGTTCAGAATCAGACAGAAAATAATTTTTGATATTATGTACTATTTTTCAAACATGTAAGTATAACACAAAAGACGAGTTTTTGCAAATACTTTAAGACCGTCTTTTTCATATGAGGACTGCTTCCAAAATGATAAAAAAGTTATCATAAAAGTATCCATGTAACTTGTGTGCTGTATTCCAAGTCTTTTGAAACCATATAAAACTGGATTAGTTAAATTCAGTTAATATATGAAGCATTTACACCAGTTTTATTAACTGGATCAACTTTACTTAAAAGATCTGACTCGAGGCCTGAAGGAACAATTTTGTTCACAAATTAGACCTCGCTGCTACTTTCATGAACTCTCATGAACACACAAAAGAGAGCTAGGGCTGATTTCTTTTAATTTGATCTCACACGAAGCTACTGTTTGACTTTAGAATATATAGAAGTATAAAGCAGGATTCGTGTGGATCATTTTTTTTGCTGTTTTGTGTAATTTGGGTGCTTGAAAGCACCAGTCTAGTAAAATTACATGAATGAAAAAAGTACATTCTTTAGAAACTCTCCTTTTGAGTTCCCTGGAAGAAAGAAAATGATGCAGGTTTGGAACGACATGAGAGTGAGGAAACATTTATGAAGTATTCAAGTTTGGATGAACTATTTCTTAATCACCACATTTCAGAACTGCTCATAACATCTCAATCAGACCGTAATTCTGTCTGCTCTGTATTTGTGTGCTTTATATCTTTAGGCAGCGAATAAGCAGTATTTGGTTTCTACTCCCCTGATGTCTGCCGAGGCATCTGGTTCATCTGGCGGGAATGTGGTGACCGTGTCCGGTTCTGCTGCATCATCCTCCAGCCATGTTGGGGAAGAAAAGGCCTGCAGGAGCCTGGCGGGGAGTAAGTATGTGAAGTTCAACGTGGGGGGAACCCTCCACTACACCACAGTCCAGACGCTCACCAAGGAGGACAGTCTGCTCAGGAGTATTTGTGACGGGAGCACAGAGGTCACCATAGACTCCGAGGGTAAGACAAAGCATGAGAATGTGTTGTTCTACACTACCTTTCAAAAGTTTGGGGGTTGGTAAGATCTGATCTCACCATTATCGAGTCATTATATGAAGAAACTGAAAAAAACTAAATCCAGAAGGACTGTGAAAATGTCTCCAAGACACTTGAAAAAAATGTATGCATCAGTGTACCTACCTTGGTCAAAAGCTGTGTGTTGCCCCTGTTCCCAAGCATTATTCTACACGATCAGATGTATATTGAAATGTGTGTTTGCTTGCTTTTTAAGGCTGGGTGGTACTGGACAGATGTGGGAGACACTTTTCCCTGGTGCTGAACTTCCTGCGGGACGGAACGGTTCCTTTGCCAGAGATCACACGGGAGCTAGAGGAGGTGTTGAAGGAGGCGCAGTACTACAGGCTGCAGGGTCTTGTGCAGCACTGCCTCACCACATTACAGGTTAGAGCAGGGGTCATCAAACTTGATCCTGGAGGGCCGGTGTCCTGCAGAGTTTAGCTCCAACTTGCCTCAACACACCTGCCTGGAAGTTTTAAGTATACCTAGTAAGACCTTGATTAGCTGCTTCAGGTGTGTTTGATTAGGGTTGGAGCTAAACTCTGCAGGGACACCGGCCCTCCAGGACCGAACTTGGTGACCCCTGGGTTAGAGGATCCACTGGAGCGTGTGTCTGTACCATCAGTTCTGGTCCAAAGTAGCATGTGTTTATAGAGAAGCTGAACTCTTCTTTGAGCTAAGGAAGGTTATGAATGTTGGTCTGTCACTTACTAATGGCTTGCTTGATGTTGATGCAGAAACGCAGGGAAGTCTGCAGGGGATGTCACATTCCTATGATCACTTCAGCCAAAGAGGAACAGAGGATGATAGCCTCCTGTAGGAAGGTGAGATAACACAGCACCGTGATCATTTTGGCAGGCATTTTTGATTTAGTCTTAGTCTTTATCTTGAGACGAAAATGCTTAAACTAGTTTTTGAATTTTGTGATTATTGGGCTTTTTTGCTATATATTCTCTTTCAGAACATCCAAAATACACATTTAAGTGTTTATGTTGGAAGACTTTATCTATTTGCGTCTGTAGATTTGATATGTTTAAATCCTGCTTTATATGGGCGTACAGTATGGACTTCTGAGGAAAATGGCATTGATATTAATAATGATAATGAGATTTTTGTGGTGTTGGTTTCATAAATGATCTTTTCCTCATTACAGCCAGTGGTGAAACTGCAGAATAACAGAGGGAACAATAAATACTCCTATACCAGGTACATTCTGCCTTTCTTCTTCAGGTTTTTTTTTTTTTAAAAGAGTTTACCACCTTCGCATTTCAGAAAGCATATGAATCATAATGTGACCTATTCAAATACCATTCTGAATCCAAATTAATAGTTGTAGTCATACACACACACACAAGATATATGGCTCAATGACCGCTTGTTATTATAGGAAGCAGTAAGAAAATGATTGAGACATTTAAATGTTCCTGTATGTCAAACAGTAGAGCATAGCACTAACAACGCCAAGGTCATGAGTTCAATCTTCTGGGAATGCATGACTTAAAAAATAGTCAAATATGTAAATGTGAGGTGCTGTTTTTCAATAAAATGTACCCTGTTTCCTCAGCAACTCTGATGATAACCTTCTGAAGAACATTGAGCTGTTCGATAAGCTGGGGCTGCGCTTTAATGGCAGAGTGCTGTTCATTAAAGATGTGTTGGGAGATGAGATATGCTGCTGGTCTTTTTACGGCGAGGGACGCAAGATTGCCGAAGTCTGCTGCACCTCTATTGTTTATGCCACTGAGAAGAAACAGACCAAAGTGAGCTAAAGGGACTTGAACTCTCTCGTCTGTGTATAAATGTTTGTTTTCTAACGTCATTTTTTTCATCTGTTCACATAGGTTGAGTTCCCTGAAGCTCGTATCTTTGAGGAGACACTCAACATTTTGATCTATGAAAGTGGGCGTGGCTCGGGAGACATGGCCCTGCTGGAGTCAGGGGGCGTCTCGTCGACAGGTGTGGGCCAGTCGGAGGAGGAAGGGGCGGCTGCGGGAGGCGGGGATAGGCGGGTGAGGCGTATCCATGTGCGGAGGCATATTATGCATGATGAGAGGGGTCACGGAGAGCAGACTGTCTACAAAGACTGAATCAGAACCATACAAAGACATTGTACTACCAATATGCATGTGAATAATGGAAAAGTTGGTTGAGGAAAGAAAGACAACTTTGGTATGTTTAATACTGCACTGAAATGGGAGGGGTGGGGGGGGGATTATGGGCTAGTTTAGAAATAATACTGAAGTTGCCACAGTGTGGTACACTTTGATTTTTTTTCGGTAAGATACATTTACATGACATTTTATTCATTTTTTTGTTCAATTTAATTTATTATTCAGTTAATTTATTGTCCAGAATTTTCACTTTTTCAAGATTCAATGTGAAATGAGTTGTTTTGATTTGTTTGTATGGGCCGTGTGAAAGTTTATCTTTTGTGATTAATGGAAAACTGTGTATGTATGCTGACTTGAGAGGTACATGGTGGGGGGGACTGTCATGTTGCCTGGGACTGTCAGATCTTCTGGGAAACTGACCAAATGTGCAAAGCTTAGAAATAGATCGCAGGGGGTCCAGTTTTAAGCAACCTTTTTGTAACATAAAAGGAAAAAATAACAAGTAAATCATTTTTTACACAACTGTGCCTCACGATTAGTGTTTAACATTTTCAATGGGTGTGTTAATATTTATAAAACTAATATTGTTTTGGTTTAAAAAGATTGCAATAGTTTCTAGCATTATGTAACAATACATTCTGTTACAGAAGTTTAAACTTGGATTAGACTTCTTACCACACCTGCAGTAAAAAAAAGTAATTTGATTTCAGGATCATTTCTAGACCAAGATTGCTCCTTTGAATCACAATAGTAGTTACCACTATGGTACAACCCTTCACAAAATGATTTGTTTTGACAAATGTAAGCCATAAATGTATGCACTCACTGTCCTAGACCAAAAAACACCCCTTCATTCTGCCAATTTAACTGTTATATGTGGAATGCCGTCCAGATATTGTTTTGGAGTTTTAATCAACTGGAATTAATATTTTCAATAAATATGATTTTTGGTAAAACCCTTGTTAAGTTATTTTGTCTTTAAAAATTTGCAAAGGAAACTTATTCCAACGCGAGGGAATAGATCATAAAAATACAGTAGGTTAGTGTCAAAATGACATTCATACCAGATGGAGGATAAAAATGGTGAATATGAGAAAGAGTAAATATCTTTTAAAAAATGGAGCATATAAAGTAGCTGTTTACTTGTCCAACTCCATATGAACTTATTTATGTTGAGGGTCCACAAAACCAGTCATAAGGTTTTCGAAATAGAGAATTATATATCAATCTGAAAGTTGAATACATAAGCTTTCAATTGGTGTATGGTTTGTTATGATAGAATAATATTTGGTCGAGATACAACTGTTTGGAAATCTGGAATCTGAGGGTGCAAAAAAAAATTATATTGAAAAAAGTTGTCCAAATGAAGTCCTTAGTAGTGCACATTACTAATCAACAATTAAGTTTTGAAATATTTACAGTAGTAAATGTACAAAATATCTTCATGGAAAACGATCTTTACTTAATATCCTAATGATTTTTGTCATTAAATAAAAATATATAATTTTGATCCATACAGTGTATTGTTGGCTATTGCTACAAATATACCTGTGCTACTTATGACTGGCTTTGTGGTCCAGGGTTACATTTATACGTGGAATTAATGAAAGAAAAAACGCTAGAGCAAATTAGGTTTTAATAATCGGACATGAAGCAGCGTTCTGACACGTTACGTTGTATGTCTATTACGTGATCACGTACTTTACGCAATGACGTAAAGTAACGTAGCCGTGCTCAGCAAAGCGCGCCAAGGTAGGGCGGCGCGCTTAGCACGCACACACGCTACGCAGTACGCAGTGGAGTAAAAAGTGGCGCAAATGTGTAAAAACAAACATGGCCAAAGAAGAGAACGCGATCCGAAAGTTCGTTGTGAGAGAACTGCACAAGTGCTCGGACCTCAGGTAAACTGCGAGTTGAAGGCAATGTCAAAACGGATGTTTTCATCATTAAGTTACATATCAGAGAGCGCTATGTTAGTAAGTCAGGGCTGAATCGAACTCGTTGCTGGAGAAATTTGGGAACGCATGTCAGGTCTCACATCGGCTCCTGAATAGCTAGTGTGTGACATGAAGGACAAATAGTTTTTTGCATGAAGACGGTCATATCGCATACTAAGTGCTTTTAATTCAGGTATCGTAAATGATCAAGGGATACTACATTGATGTGTGACGCAGCTTACGTAACAGATCTTGAAGGAAATACTGTAGTAAGTTACAGTAGTATGCTCGAGCGCTTTGACAGACAGATAGTACAAACATGTGTCTGTGCATCACATCACTCGTGTTACTGTAAAGAGAAAGTGTGCTTGTGCTTTGTAACGGGTTGCTGTGTCCAACACATGTGAATTAAGTCATGTGACATTTTTCATTGATTTATATTTGTCCATCAGAATGAGATGTGCAGTTATTTACATGTTTAATTTGCTGTTACTCTGCCATCTTTCAGTACACTGACTTTAGGCATTCTGCGGAGGAGATACCTGGAAAAGGTGGGGAGAGAGTCTCTCAGCATCAACGACAGACAGCTGATGAAGAAAATAGTCGAGGAGGAACTTTTGAAGATGCAGGTGAGGATGAGATATTGAAGTCGTGTGATCTTAACGTCATGCATCTGTCAAAAAACGATATTTTGCTAAGCTTCACCCTTTGCTTATTTGTGCAATAATCTCTTTGATATAAATCTCCTTAGAATAAATCAGGGATCTCCAACCCTGCTCATGGAGAGCTACAGTCTGGCAGATTTCAGTTCCAACCCTGCTCCAACACACCTGTCTGAAGTTAACAAGTGGCCTTGAAGACCTTGATTAGCTGGTTCAGGAGTGAAATCTGTAGGACGGTAGCTCTCCAGGAGCAGGGTTGGAGACCCCTGGAATAAATTAATTAACAATCAGTCTTATTTATTCACAGGGTGAGGTTTCACTCCGTACGTTCCTAAAGCCCAAGTTAAAGGGGTCATATGATGCGATTTCAAGTTTTGCTTTCTCTTTGGAGTGGTACAAGCTGATTGTGCATAGATAAGATCCCTAAAGTTGCAAAGACTAACGTCTCAAAACCAAAGAGATATTCTTTATCAAAGTTAAGACTTTGCCATGCCCCCCCAAAATGGCTCATTCAAACACGCCCCCACATGTCTACGTCACTGTGTGGGAAGATTTGCATAACACCGCCCAAGTGTATAAGCAATGAAAAAAGGCGGAACTATGGACCCTTTTCACAATGACGCGTTTAACAGTCATCAGCATCGGAAATCCTCAAAAGTTTTTCATATTTGTATTTTTTTTTATTTTTATGGATGTACATTTATAACACTAAGTCATTAAAACACTTATCATAGAGTTTTTATTTTGCTATTGGAGCAAATGGGAATGCAAAAAAAAATATTTGTGGTACTCATCCATTCACTGCTCTTCAAGTTAACCCAGCTATGACGACTTCCGCTGCTGAGAAACCCGGAAATGTGATAAAATGTCCATTATTCTCGCTGTAGTAATGTTTCTGCCGACGGCGCCATGTCCTGGAGACGCTGGGGTTCACTGTGAAAGCGAAAGTACTTTGTTTGGGCTTCCTAGAAATCAGTGGTTAAGTTGTATTTACAACACTGTTCCAGAACAGTTCAACCCAAATATTAGAGTGTATGCAGCGCATTTTACGGAGGACTATTTCCTGAACCTGGGAGAGTAGCCTACGATGCTGGCTACGTTTACATGCACAGTTTGTGGTTCAATCGGACTGAATTCATTCCGATTGATGAATCTGAATGTAGTGTTTACATGAACGCTAAATAAAGTGATCGGGTTGATGTGCGCGTTTATATCTCACAAGCTTCAAATCGGAATAGATTTTTTTCTGACATGCGCACACTGCACAACTATAGTTTCTCACTGTTTGCTCATAATAACCACTCTCCTGCAGTTTCTACCGAGGAGTTACACAGGATAATGGAGGCAAGTGTAGCTGGGTTCTTCCTGAAGTCATTCACCATCTCAACTGTTTTTACAGCGTTGAGCTTCAGGTTGTGCTGCTTCACCAGATGGTCAATCTCCCACCTGTAGGCAGACTCATCCCCGTCAGAGATGAGCCTAATAAGGGTGGTGTCATCCGCAATCTTCAGTAGTTTGACAGACTCGTGACTGGAGGTGCAGCTGTCTGTGTATAGAGAGAAGAGGAGAAAGAACACAGCCTTGAGCCAGTACTGATGGTTCGGAGGTCAGAAACATGTTTTCCCAATTTCACATGCTGCTTCCTGTCAGACAGGAAGTCTATGATCCACCTACAGATGGAATCAGGCACATTCAGCTGGGAGAGCTTGTCCTGTGGCAGAGCTGGGATGATTGTATTGAACGCCGAACTGAAGTCTACAAACAGGATCCTGGCGTTGTTTCCTGAGGAGTCCAGGTGCTGGAGGATAAAGTGGAGGGCCATGTTAACTGCGTCATCTACAGACCTGTTGACTCTGTTGGCAAACTGCAGGGGGTCCAGGAGAGGGTCTGTGATGGATTTGAGGTGGGACAATACTCGAAGGACTTCATTACTACAGATGTCAGGGCGACAGGTCTGTAGTTATTTAGACTTGTGATCCTGGGTTTTTTGGGGACAGGGATGATGGTGGAGGTCTTGAAGCAGCCTGGCACATGGCATTTCTCCAAAGAGGTCTTAAAGATATCTGTAAGCACTGGAGACAGCTGGTCAGCACAGTACTTCAGGATGGATGGAGAAACAGAGTCCGGTCCGGCTCCTGGAGACAGCTGGTCAGCACAGTACTTCAGGATGGATGGAGAAACAGAGTCCGGTCCGGCTCCTGGAGACAGCTGGTCAGCACAGTACTTCAGGATGGATGGAGAAACAGAGTCCGGTCCGGCTCCTGGAGACAGCTGGTCAGCACAGTACTTCAGGATGGATGGAGAAACAGAGTCCGGTCCGGCTCCTGGAGACAGCTGGTCAGCACAGTACTTCAGGATGGTGATGGAGAAACAGGATGGATAGTCCGGTCCGGCTCCTGGAGACAGCTGGTCAGCACAGTACTTCAGGATGGATGGAGACAGAGTCCGGTCCGGCTCCTGGAGACAGCTGGTCAGCACAGTACTTCAGGATGGATGGAGAAACAGAGCTCCTGGTCAGCTGGTCAGCACAGTACTTCAGGATGGATGGAGAAACAGAGTCCGGTCCGGCTCCTGGAGACAGCACTTCCAGACTGAGGACTTCAGAAACAGAGTCCGGCTCCGTCAGCACTACTTCAGGATGGATGGAGACACCAGCACATGGATATCTGGAGACAGCTGGTCAGCACAGTACTTCACCGATGGAGACAGCTGGTCAGCACAGTACTTCAGGATGGATGGAGAAACAGAGTCCGGTCCGGCTCCTGGAGACAGCTGGTCAGCACAGTACTTCAGGATGGATGGAGAAACAGAGTCTGGTCCGGCTGCTTTCCGAGGGTTCTGTCTCTTGAAGACTTTATTAACATCTCTCTCCTGGATGGAGAAAGACGTTCCTGTGATGGGGCTGAAGGGGGAGGGGCCCGTCGAGGTGTGGAGCTGTGAAGAGGCCTCCGCTCCTGCTGGGTGAAGCTGATGTTCAAGCTCAAGCTGAAGGCTGGTGTCACGGGGATGGTATCAGGACTATCCCATTGTCTTTCAAAGCGTCAGTAAATCTCAGTCAGGTTGTTGGCTAGTCGTTAGCAGAGTGGGAGGCTTTAGGTTTACATTTACATTTATGCATTTAGCAGACGCAAAGAGTCAGGGAGGAATATTGACGCAATGTGAGCCACACACATTGGTTTCCTGTTTGTGTTCTGACTGAGTCCTTTCCAGACAGAAGTGGAGTCAGTAGCTGACAATTGCTGTTGTAGTTTCTTCACACCAATTTGGAGTTTTCTGTCGCCATTTGACATTTTACTCTTATGAATTATGAGGCACATGACTGGGTGTCTGTTGTTAAGTATCTAGTCATAACATTATATTACTGCATTGTTTCACACTGAGGCAAGTTTGGCACAGCAATATGGGAGGTGAACACTGCAAAAGTAGCTCATTAGGGTTTCATAACCTGGCCTAAAAGCAGTGCTAACCCTGATTCTACATTCTAAAGAATATGAAAAGTTTCTGTGTGTGAAATGTTCCTTTATCTGGGGTTTAGAATGACAGTAACTCAGGGTTATGTGCAGTGTAAAAATGGAAGAAATTCAGCACTTTTAGAGTTGAGGGTTTTATTTTTAGTGCTTTATTTGTTGTTGTTTTTTTGGTGAAAATGTACTCCGAAAGTGGCTAGAATGGAAGCCGTTAAAATATTACTAAATGGACTGGGATGAATTGTAACTTTGCAAAGAATTTTATCAGCAGTTATTCTTTAAAATATTATGTTATACATAACATGGTTATGCAAACTTATTTTGGTACCGTGAACATCTCTACAATAATCTAAATGAATGCACTGTACAACATTAAGTTATGGACAGTTACTTTTCTTGAGGCTATCAAATGATGCGTTTACATTTATTTGGGAATGAGGACGGAAACAGTTTAATGATTTCTGTTTGAAATGTTCCAAACATAAAAAAATTAAAAGAGCAAAGGCTTGTCTGATAATATGGTGAAGAATAATGTGATTTGTCAGTAACCTTTAAAGTCAATGCTTTGTCAGCAAACTGACAACCTTCTTCAATTTCCAGGACAGCAGTGATGATGAGCCTCTTATTAAGAAAGTGAATCCTTCAGAGAGCCAGAGCAAAAGGAAACGGGTGGATGAAGATGATGATGAAGAGAATAAAGTGGTGGGAAAGGCAAAAAGATCACGGCTGGAGGAGTCATCTCCAGGTAACGGTGTAGTATTTGTTTAGTCTGTCCTTGTTTATTCTTATTGGATGTTGCATGAGTAACTTGTATAATCTCTCTCATCCAGATTCCCCTGACTCTGGAATAGAGAAAGCTATGAACGGGGGAGAACAAAAAGAGGATGAAGCTGGAAGTGATAAAGATGCGGGTGAAGACATGGAGGAGGAGCAAGAGAAAAAGAACATTAAGAAAAAAACACAGAATAAGAGACCGAGCAAACAAAGCAAACAGAAAGGGGACAGTGAGAAGAAGAAAGGGAAGGTGAAAGAAAGTGACGAAGATGAGGAGTTGGAGGATTCTGATGAGGAGGAGGCAAGGCAAAAACAACCACCGAAAGAAAAGAAAAAGGGTTCAGACAGTGACGAGGAAATCAGTGATAAACCGGCTTCCAGTGATTCTGAGTATGAAAAAGGGGAAAGAAAAGTGAAGACGCAGAGTAAAAGAAAAGATATCAGAAAAAAGAAGCCAGTCGAGAGGGATATTGTGAAAGAAGTGGAGAGAGAGGTTTTTGGGAGCAGCTCTGAGAGTGAAGAGGAGAATAAGGAGAGCGCTAAAACAAAAAACAGGAGCAGCTCTGAACATGACAGCAGTGGAGACGGTGAAGAGGAAAAAGATAAACAAGAGGATGCTGCTAATTTATCCTCCAAAGAGATGGAGAAAAATGGTAGGAATTCCTCTGAAGTTAAAGCTGGTGTGTGCTTAAACCTTTCTCCTTGCATTGTTCATCTCTTTCTTGACAGAAGAGAAAATACAGGACGATCAGAAGGAGGCAGCAGAGGACTCTGACTCCTCGTCTCTTCCCTCACTGGAAGATGAGGACGAACAAGAGAAGGACAAGAAGGAGGGAAAGAAAAGCACGACAAAGAAAAAGCGCAGTGAGGAGAGGGAGAACACAACCAGAGGAAAGGCAAGATGAATTTGAGAACAGCTCACATCACGAAAAAACACTACTGTGTGTTATATTTAAGTAATGTCAATAAGCAAGAGTGCTGTTATTTAACCTTACATTACCCTTCAGAAGTTTGGGGTCAGGAAGAAGTTTTTTTACAGTAAAGTAAAGTATTAAAGTAAGGACACGTTAAATTGATCAAAAGTGACAGTAAAGACATTTAAAATGTTACAAAAGATTTATATTTCAATACCCTGATTTCTATTTTAAATGCTGTAAATGGCTGCTGAAAATTCAGCTTTGCATCACATATATTGAATAATGAATAAATAACATTTAAAATATATTAAAATAGAAAACAGTTCATTTTAATTCTAATAAAGTTTCACAATTATACAGTTTCTGATCGTAGAAATGCAGCCTGGGTGAGCCTAAGAGACTTGTTGCCCCTCAAACTTTTGACATTAGTTCAGGTTTGGGGTAAAAATGGCAAGATATTGAAATATTTGAAATTTCACAATATTCTGTTCTTGGCCTTTTTATGTTAAGGATTTATTGCCTCTACAGACACGGTAGTGACTTGTAGGTCTCATTTATTTGCATTCATTATCTGTGAGGCAAGTGCCATGGCTAATTCAAAATGAGAATGAGCTTTATTGGCCAGGTATCTTACACATATGAGGAATTTGTTATAGTGACCGAAGCTCCACAGTGCAACAGAATGACAGTAACAGGACAGGACACAGATAATAACAATAATAATATACAAATAGGCAATGTACAAAATAGCAAAAACACAATATATAATATAGACAACTATGTATGTACAGGTATGATATGTGCAAATTTGAATTGTAAATAAGTATGTGTGATGAATAAATAATGTATAATAGTGTTGTGTGTGTTCATGAGATGGATTGCCTGAGGGAAGAAACTGTTCCTGTGCCTGGCCGTTCTGAAATGAATTGGCCGATCCAAAAACGTAATAGACATAAAGAAACGTAAACAAAAAGAAAGCTATAAAATTGAACACAAACACACACACACGCATAGTGGTGTGTTTATTGTGTGTGATATTTTGTGGATTATCTAAAGCTTCTTTTGTTTTGAATGTTTTTTTTGTAACAGCCAGAATTAGTTTAATTCTCACATAAGTGGATGACATGCTGTCACTGCCTTTCATTAAACCCAATTTTTGAATTTAATTACGATGTGTATTGATTATAATAACTCATGATCAATTTTGACCATCAGGATGAAGAAAATAAGGCAGTGTCCCGGCTGAAGCGCTACATTGCCCTCTGTGGTGTGAGACGGAACTATAAGAAGCTGTTAGACGGCTGCCGATCAGTAAAGGCAAAGGTGGCTGTGCTGAAAAAAGAGCTGGAGGAGCTGGGTGTGGAAGGTTAGTGTGCATGTGTGAACAGAAGGGAACACGCATACGGTTTGCTGAATCACTTCAATGCTGTGGTAAAAGTGCACATGCAAATTTGCATTCCTTTAGTGTTTTTAATCATGTAAGTGGAGTAACTAGGTTACCTTTCAGTGCACTTTCTGCTGATGTAAAATATGTTCCTGCACATTACTGATAACTAATATCATATCAATGTCAGTGTAATGCACTTTAGAATACACGGTTTGTTTTCTTTGTGCACTGAGAGATTTTTATGTTGCATATGTTATAATGTTCATACAAGCACACGCTTATTACCTATGAAATATGTGTGTACCAGGTCAGCCCTCCATAGAGAAGTGTAAAAAAGCTCGGCTAAAGAGAGAAGAAGCACAGGAACTGGCTGAGCTGGATGTCAGCAACATCATCGCCACTCAGGGTAAGGATGCTTAAAATGGTATCTTCTGTTGGAAACACAGAAGCTGGGACCAGGAGACTCTTGAGTATCTTCAGCAGACTTCTTTATTGAGAACGCACTGTGTGGCGCTGCAGTCATCAGAAGTCTAGCTAAGGCGTGATACATTATAGTTTATGTACATTTTAGGGGACAGTGCTTAAATATGGAGACAAAACACATGGGTGACAACCTTAAAGCATGAAAATGAAGTATTCAGGTATAGCAACCTGCCCCATCACAAGTCCTAATCCAGTCAGCATAACTACTCAAAGACTGGGGCAGAGGCACCAAGAGCCATCACAAACAAAAGGTCTCGGTCTCCGTTATCTGACTTACAATTAAAGAACAGGAAGTGGCAGAAACCGCTTGCTACAAACTTTGCTTAACAGAATCGTTCATCTGATGTCCCCGTCTTTACCATACATGCTAAATACGATGTATTTCACCTTAGTTTTTCGGGGTGATATGTCTGTCAGGATATAGGATCAGTAGATCTAAGACAGATTCTTAAATTTGTAATCCCACACATTTTAAATCCAGGACAGATGATTTCCACTCGCATGAATACATGGAAATCAGAGAGTTTTAAATGTGATTTACTTTGTTTGGGCCTAAAGCTAATGAAACTTTGTTCATCAGGACGTCCCAAAAGAAGAGCAGCTGCAGCAGCATGGCCTCCTGCACAGAATGTCTCTCCTCCTCCTTCTGCCTATAAACGTGTTGTGGACTCAGACTCTGATAGTGGAGAGAGCCACACAAACACAGGACGCAAGAGAGGAGCAGCCTGGGCCAACCTGCAGGGAATCATCAGTGATGATGGAGAGAGTGACTAGGCGGCGGCGGCAAGTGCCTTTCTCTACAATCGGTTTCATCATTATACAGCGTTCACCCGCTCTCTAATTCACTATGGATAAAAAGTTAAACCTGTTCTAATGAATCAATTGGTACATTGGTGAGAATGTTATGTGTACATCCTGTTACTGTAGGATGTGTTTGGATTCTTTATAGTAACTTTCTCTCTATTTGTGTGTTTTACAGTTGTTAGTTTGTACTTTATATTTAAGTGTCTTAAATGTGTGTAGTAATGTTCATGTAGCTTTAGAAATAAAATAACGTATATTGAATTTGTTTTACATTCTCTCTTCCTTGTCCCAGAAGTGCACTTTGACTTTATGTAAATGGCTGTAGGATGTCGAGTTTACAATGTAGACTGTAGATGCATTTTCAAAACTTTTACTTTTTTGCATTTCTCAAAAAAAGTAAAGGAACACTTTTTAATCCGAGTATAGCATCAGGTCAGTTAAACTCCTGGGATATGGATCAGGGCTGCGTTTCCCAAAAGCATCGTAAGCCTAAGTTGATCGTAGCTCCATTGGTTTCAATGGGTCTACGATGTACTTAATCTTACGATGCTTTTGGGAAACGCAGCCCTGGTCAGTTAAGTAGCAGAGGGGATTGTTAATCAGTTTCAGCTGCTTTGGTGTTAATGAAATTAACAACAGGTGCATTAGATGGGCAACAATGAGACGACCCCCAAAACAGGAATAAGGTGGAGGCCACTGACATTTTTTTCTACTCTTTTCTGACTGTTTTTCACTAGTTTTGCATTTGTCTAGGGTCAGTGTCATTACTGGTAGCATGAGGCGATACCTGGACCCTACAGAGGTTGCACAGTCAGTCCAACTCCTCCAGGATGGCACATCAATGCGTGCAGTACCGTTTCTAGGCATAGGCGAGCTAGGAGGTTGCTTAGGGCGCCCCCAGCTGAAGGGGTGCCAATGAGTGCACGTACTGGCACTACATTTTAGCAGGGTTGTTATAATATAAAGAGTGGCATGGTCGCCCTGAAAAATGACTGCCGTCCCCACTGGATCCCCAACATCATTGGGCTAGAGTACTGTCCTTCTGACGATGCTTGTATGCCATTGGGTTGTATGCCAAATGCATGGTTTTTCCATCTGGAGCATCAGTGAGCGTTTGAATCTTCTGTAATAGTTGCATATGAGTCCCTCAGTTGTCCTCAGTGTGAAAACATGGATCTCAAAATCATACAGTCATTGTTGGAAAGGGTTCAAACATCAGATGTGGGGTTGGTATCATGTGAATGAGAGTGTGTCCTCTTCACACTGCAGACCGCTTTTGGGGGGCTGGTATCGTGTGAATTAGTGAGGAGTCAAGTGTTTGTGCTTTACACACGGCAGAACGCCGCTCTGGGGTGGGGGCTGCATGCTTAGACACTGGGCCGTGCAACCCTTAGCTCCTGTATCTGCCCTCGGCTCTCCGCTCCGCCATGGAAGGGGGACGTGAGAAGCCGGGCTGATGTCCTGTCCCTGTCCTGCGGGTTCGATGGGTGAGAGGAATGCGGACATTTAGTCGGCATGAGCTCATCACCAGAGTCCTTAAGGTCCACCACTGATCGAGGGCAGACGGGCTCGTCTGTTTTAAGATGTTTTATTTTTATTTTGTTCTATGCATTGATTATTTTTAGTTTGAATCTCTCAACATTTTACAACAGTAGCCAGGTGGGGAAGACAAGAAAAAATAAACTAAAAACTAAAATGCAATCGCTGCTTGCACTTTCTGCTACCTGCGACGTCACTTGCATTGAATCGTTGCCAATGGAGGCAAGACGCTGTAGTGGTTAAACGATTAAAACTAATTTAGTACAATAACGAACAGGGTCCTGCAAGTCACGTGTGGGAGAAAAAGACTCGCAAATCTGTGGCTTCAGAACAGCAGAATATGAACGCAAGGCGCAGTTTCTCGTTAAGCGTTTTCCTCCCGTAGAAAAACATAAACACTTCATATGGCTTAATACAATGAGAGGAGGTAGACTGAGCCTCCATCAATCAGAGAAAGAATGCTGATCCAGTCCTCATATTCAGACACTCTGACATATACAGCAGGATAACCGGGTTCAGCACAATAATGAGAATAGACTGAATCCACTCAGAGCCCTGTCTAGTGACCAGTGGACTTCCAGCGTCTCCCTGCACAGACAAACACTGTATATTTACACCTCTACAGTAACAGATCAGATGTGGTAATACTGCACAGACAAACACTGTATATTTACACCTCTACAGTAACAGATCAGATGTGGTAATACTGCACAGACAAACACTGTATATTTACACCTCTACAGTAACAGATCAGATGTGGTAATACTGCACAGACAAACACTGTATATTTACACCTCTACAGTAACAGATCAGATGTGGTAATACTGCACAGACAAACACTGTATATTTACACCTCTACGGTGATCGGATGTGGTAATACTGCACAGACAAACACTGTATATTTACACCTCTACAGTAACAGATCGGATGTGGTATACTGCACAGACAAACACTGTATATTTACACCTCTACGGTAACAGATCGGATGTGGTAATACTGCACAGACAAACACTGTATATTTACACCTCTACGGTAACAGATCGGATGTGGTAATACTGCACAGACAAACACTGTATATTTACACCTACAGTAACAGATCGGATGTGGTAATACTGCACAGACAAACACTGTATATTTACACCTCTACAGTAACAGATCGGATGTGGTAATACTGCACAGACAAACACTGTATATTTACACCTCTACGGTAACAGATCGGATGTGGCAATGCGGTACAGACAAACACTGTATATTTACACCTCTACGGTAACAGATCGGATGTGGCAATGCACAGACAAACACTGTATATTTACACCTCTACGGTAACAGATCGGATGTGGTAATGCGGCACAGACAAACACTGTATATTTACACCTCTACAGTAACAGATCGGATGTGGTAATGCGGTACAGACAAACACTGTATATTTACACCTCTACAGTAACAGATCGGATGTGGTAATGCGGTACAGACAAACACTGTATATTTACACCTCTACAGTAACAGATCGGATGTGGTAATACTGCACAGACAAACACTGTATATTTACACCTCTACAGTAACAGATCGGATGTGGTAATACTGCACGGTAACAGATCGGATGTGGTAATACTGCACAGACAAACACTGTATATTTACACCTCTACAGTAACAGATCGGATGTGGTAATACTGCACAGACAAACACTGTATATTTACACCTCTACAGTAACAGATCGGATGTGGTAATACTGCACAGACAAACACTGTATATTTACACCTCTACAGTAACAGATCGGATGTGGTAATACTGCACAGACAAACACTGTATATTTACACCTCTACGGTAACAGATCGGATGTGGTAATACTGCACAGACAAACACTGTATATTTACACCTCTACGGTAACAGATCGGATGTGGTAATACTGCACAGACAAACACTGTATATTTACACCTCTACGGTAACAGATCGATGTGGTAATGCTGCACAGACAAACACTGTATATTTACACCTCTACAGTAACAGATCGGATGTGGTAATATGCACAGACAAACACTGTATATTTACACCTCTACAGTAACAGATCGGCACAGACAAACACTGTATATTTACACCTCTACGGTAACAGATCAGATGTGGTAATGCTGCACAGACAAACACTGTATATTTACACCTCTACAGTAACAGATCGGATGTGTAATATATATTTACACCTCTACAGTAACAGATCGGATGTGGTAATGCGGTACAGACAAACACTGTATATTTACACCTCTACAGTAACAGATCGGATGTGGTAATACTGCACAGACAAACACTGTATATTTACACCTCTACAGTAACAGATCGGATGTGGTAATACTGCACAGACAAACACTGTATATTTACACCTCTACAGTAACAGATCGGATGTGGTAATACTGCACAGACAAACACTGTATATTTACACCTCTACAGTAACAGATCGGATGTGGTAATACTGCACAGACAAACACTGTATATTTACACCTCTACAGTAACAGATCGGATGTGGTAATACTGCACAGACAAACACTGTATATTTACACCTCTACAGTAACAGATCAGATGTGGTAATACTGCACAGACAAACACTGTATATTTACACCTCTACAGTAACAGATCAGATGTGGTAATGCGGTACAGGGACACAGAAGACTGAGAAAACAGTTCTAGTCTCTCGGTTTATAGAGAAAAACATGCATTTTGAATAAACAGTGCCTGATCAAGCGAATGACTAATGTTTTACCACACATGGGGCTTTCTCTCCTTCATCTACAAATCCAGCACATATCACATATATATGGTATTGTATGCTTATGGAATTATATAATAT
Source organism: Ptychobarbus kaznakovi (assembly GCA_027422405.1). Lineage (NCBI taxonomy): Eukaryota > Metazoa > Chordata > Actinopteri > Cypriniformes > Cyprinidae > Ptychobarbus > Ptychobarbus kaznakovi. The sequence continues at coordinate 3,640,461 of CM049807.1, read as the reverse complement.
TAGTTAGAGCAAATATATGTACAGAATTATAATCACTTACAATGGATATTAGTGCATTGAAGTACCCAAAACATCCACTAGGTGACACTATGTATTTATTTTGACTAAATAAATAACATGTGGAGGCCTAATGTCTCAACAAAGGTGTTTAAAAGTACTGTATGAAGGAACAGTACATTTTTATGACAGATTATTTTATTTTTAGTTTAACCCAAAATTAAAATCTTTCATTATTTAACCTCACGTCATTTTAATATATTTTTTTCTTCCATGGAAGGCAAGAGGAGAAATTAATTGAATTGTAATTGAAAAATAATATATATATGGTCACGCTATTAACAGGTGCTTACATCATAACAATTTGGGTACACGCGCGTATATAAAACGGGAATTACACATTAACCCATTTAATCCCACGTAAAAAAGGTTTTTCATTTGTAAATCTCTTGTTTTAGTGCACTTCCTGCAAATAAGGGCAAAATAAAGGGTCTTAATTAAATGTGTAGTGTCACGTGACCAGTTCACTTCCTGTTTGCACCTCGAGAAGATGACGACTGCATCAAAGCGCCAAAACGAAAGACTAGTAAAGTATATTAACATAAAGATATGACAAATGTTTTGGTACACGATATCTTTAGGGTGTCTAGTATTGATATATGAATTCATATATATTCAGTTTTGTTGAGTGTGGACACAGAATGAGTAAACATGTATATTGAAGATAAATGTTGCAGTGTTAGTGAACATTGAGTGTATAAACCACTGAGTAAAACAGGTGGTGGTGTATAAATGTGAACATATAAATTGTTAGCAAAATGCAATAAACATGTTGCAAATATGTTGCAAAATATTTCACATATCAAAAAAAAGAAATAAGTAAGTATTGATGTAAGTAAGTATTGTACACTACTTGAATAAGCATATTACAAAAAATGTAAATGCTCAGATTATTGTATAGCTGGCAATGAAGATATAATATATATTATGACTGCAGAATTATATTTAAATTAGTACAAACATTATCCCACCGTCCACAAAAACAGAATTATGATAAACACACAAAAAAACAAATTATTATTTCTAAGGGTTACTAATGACACATCATTTTGATATTTTCATGTCTGGGAAAGACGTGTGATTAAATGGAAACTTTATCACAATGAAGCAAAGTCATAGCAAACCAATGAAAACGCGTGCCTGTCATCACTTCTGTTTTTGATTCTGGGCTGTTAGGAACCCACCCGGGCGTTGTACAGCACACGTCTTGTAAAGTCAAAGCAAACAGCAGTGTGTGTGTTTATACACTGGTGTAATAATATACTGTTAAAACTAATAATAATAAGAAAACTTTGGTCTAAGCTAATTTATCAAGATGTTTCTAACTTCAAGCCATTGCCTGAAAGATCATTTTCAGGAAATTTTACATTTTGGGGTGAAATATTCCTTTGAATTCATGCATAAAAGAAGAAAACCACTAAAATAATTTCTGATAGGAGAATCAGTCTCCCTACTGTTAATAATGAAGTAGAAATAGTTCAGAATCTGAAAATGTTGGACTTTTGGACCCCTTGTATAGGTGCCAGACAATGAACCAGCGAGTGCTTTGTGGCAAGCAGCAGCAAACTTTTGGAGGCATGCGTGAGAGTTTAATGAAAGTGCTGCATATTCCCTTCAGTGTGCTCCCACGCTCCTGTTCTCTCACTCATTTCAATGCTCATCTCCCACAACGATCACACCCAGCCCACAGTAACACCTCAAACACTGTAATTAATCAAGACGCGTGCCGTAATCAGGAGGAAGAGCGGCTATTTTTAAAAGCCCTGTCACTGTGGGGGCATTGAGAGACAATATGAGAGAAAGAGAGGGAGGAAAAACAAGACAGATTCATTAATTAGGAGTGCATTTGGCTCTGAGATAGACATCAAGTAAAACATTTAGCTCAATGTCTTCCATCTGAGCTGCTTATGTCTTCTCTACTCTATTAAATCTGTTCAATTCTGGATGAGAAAGAAAGAAATCAATGATAGGTGGTGATAAGAGGGATTTAGATACATGAGCCTTCTGCTTCTAGGGGAGTCTTTTCTCTCTCTTTGTCTTGCTCTTCATCTCATTTCATGATATCTCCTTAGAGACAATCCCAAACACAAGTGCCTCAAGTTAAAGCAGTGCTTTTTTAGTATAGTAGTTTGTAACCTGCAATTGTTACCTTAAAGAGCTGTTTTTGATCCCTTTTGTAGCCTATTGTACGTTTTGTTTGAGTGTAACAATTTAAAGTTTGAGTGTTTCAGTTGAATTTCATTTGTTTCAATGCTCTCAGCAGCCATTAACTCGGGTCAGAACAAACTATGGATTTTACTGTGTTTTTGTTAAATGTAATCTGGGGTGTAATGTTTTTCACCCTGCATAGTTCGAACACATTTTTGCCAAACAATACTGTTGCAAATGCAACTTTTGACACCCATAGCAAAAGATATGGTCAGTGGGGTTTATGGTCCCTTCTAAACCAGTGCTGTTTTAGTATTATTTATATACAGTTACAGTATTTGTGTATATTTTGAATTAGATTTTCTTTTATTTGTGTATTTTTCATTTTATTTTGAGCTTAGATTTAGTATTTTTATGTGCTTTTGTCATTTTTACTATTTTTAAATGAATTTTTTTATTATTTTTTATTTAATGTGATAATATTTAGTGCTTTTATCTTATTTAAGTTAGCTGCCGAGGCAACATTTCTAATTTTCATTTCTAAGATTTTTAAGTTTATGATTTTTATCTAATCTAAAATTATTTTTAATCAAATAATTTTGGTGCATGCATGTCCTTTTTTTGCAGTTTGTCGGTTGACTGTGACCCTGTCTGAACAGACTGTGACTCATTTTTGGATCACGACCCACCAGTTGAGATCTATTGCCTTAAGGTACCTCATCCTCCTCGCACAAATGTATCAATGATTTATTGATATTAAGACATTAAGAAGTAATGCATCATTTAGTTAGTGCCAGGCGTCCCTGCAGGATCTCGTCTTAGAGACTGATGGCAACTTTAATCACTATAAGACTATGTTAGTATTCAGTGTCAGTCTGTTTAACTCAACACTGACGTGTGTTATGATAGTCAGGGCTGTCCAAACTCGGTCCTGGAGGGCCGGTGTCCTGCAGAGTTTAGCTCAACCCCCATCAGACACACCTGAAGCAGCTAATAAAGCTCTTATAGGCATACTAGAAACTTCCCAGCAGGTGTGTTGAGGCAAGTTGGATCTAAACTCTGCAGGACACCGGCCCTCCAGGACCCAGTTTGGACAGCCCTGATAGATCAATGCAAGTCAGTAACAGTGAAGGATGTGGCATTAAACATTAAATGTTATTTGCAGTCTTGTTTATAAAGCTTTAAATTAACTTATTATATGGATGTCATCGCTCTTTCCCTATCAATATCTGTAAAATAAATACTATAATAACTCATTATTCACTCAGATCAGTGCTGAGGTCTAAAGTAGGTTTATGTATTATAATAGAAGATGGCTAGCCATCATCCACTTAGTGTCAGTGACTTTTTGACACAGACATCTCTCTCTTACACACACACTCCCTGCGGCGTGTGCCCAACTATATGGCCATTATCTCTTTTGGTTGCTATGGTAACCCTAACCTGAGATTGCAGGCTTTAGGTGGTGATGACACGTGTGTGTGTGTGTGTGTGTGTGTGTGTGTGTGTGTGTGTGTGTGTGTGTGTGTGTGTGTGTGTGTGTGTGTGTGTGTGTGTGTGTGTGTGTGTGTGTGTGTGTGTGTGTGTGTGTGTGTGTGTGTGTGTGTGTGTGTGTACGTTTGTGCGTGCATGCATGCGTGCTTATATGTTGGCTTTGGCTTATTGAGTTCATATTGAGTTCATTTGCAGTTACTATTTTGAAAAGTAATGATGTCACTTGTGTGCCTTCAAACTGAGACAACCCACACACTTTGCATGCATAAATATAAAAATTACACACACATAATCCCCCTATCATAATATCAATTTCGTCCACTATAGACTGCCGTTATTGCCGTTTTCACACAAACACATGCTTGTTAAAGCTTTCAGTTGTGGCTGACATTGATGTCTATGCTCTCTTTTCTTCTTTCAGAACTGAAAATACATGCTTTTTCTTATGCAGACTCGGTCAATCTTGATTGATTTATTAGGAATAACAAGCACTTAATTCAAACATGACTCTATTTCACATCCTTTCATCTCCGTTTGAGCATCGCGGTCTAAGTTGGCAAGCTACTGTAAATCTGCTGATGTTTTTTGGCTCGTTGTCTCACATTTAGTTCTGCTGAACTGATGTTGGCCTCCATATTTTCTTCTTCACTTTTGCTTCCTAAGACATCAGGTCCCAGTGAAGGAGAAAACCAGTTTAAATTGCCCTCGAGAACTGGTGCTTCTTACGAATTAGTTCATTTTTTTAAGCTCACTGTCTTCCATTGTCTGCTTAGAGAGACTTTGCTGTGCCTGACAGAGAGTATCCAGAGTACTCAAATGATGGAGTCACTGTCTGTGACTGGTTTTAAGAGGTTCAGTCTTGGATGGACTAAAGGTGACCTTTATGTCTTGTATATGCCTACAGTTCCCTTACAGAACATGCTGGAAGCTTTATTATATGTTATGTTGTTCTGCTGGATCACTGACACAATACGGCTCAAATACTGTGAATTCTTGAGGTGAAGCATATCCAGGGTTACTTAGCAGCAATGATGAACTGATGAACAGCATTTGGCTTGTCTAAGTCTAACTATCTTCAAGGAACCCAATAGTCCTGATTCTTTGAGCGCTCAAATTAGAGGAGTAAAACCCTCTTCTGTAGCCTGTTCGGTTGCTTTTTAATTCTTGCATGCTTTTTTCAGCTAAAGGGCCCTAGAATTTACCAATCCATATAATAGATCACTTTTAAAACATTGCAGCTCCTTTTACATACAATTGATGTAGCTGGAGGATAGTGGCTTGATGCGTTGAAAAATACTCAGCTAGAAAGTCGAGTTTGGTTATTAGATCAAATGCAACTTGCTGTTCAAATGCTTTGATGCTGAAGAAACAGAATGGCTCGGTGCTTGGAATTGAATTAGATGTCTTACATACAGAGTCAATTTGGTTTCATTAATGGAGGTTGGAAGGGTTTTCAGAGTGTCTGTAGGGCAAGACACCAAAGCCATCTCCAATCATCCTCTCAGATCATACAAATTAATATATTCTGATCAAATTATTCTCTCTTTTACATAACGGTATACGTATTGCTGCAAAACAGCATGAATAAAGAGACATTGCAAAGGAGAGGGACACATTGTAACTGTACATTTTTGTTGTTTTATAAACTGTTGTGTTTATATATACATTTTACTTTATTTTTAGATAGATATATTATTTAAACAAATACTTTTTGTTTTAGTAGAAATGTTCAATAACTTTTTGTGAATAAATGACCTTACAAGTGAAAGTGTCACTGTTGAAAAGTTAGGGGTCAGTATTTATTTTTCTTGTTTGAAAGAAATTAAAACTTTTTTCCAGCAAGGATGCATTCAATTGATCAAATGTGATCATAAAGATATTTCCAACCTTACAAAAGATTTATATTTCATATAAATGCTGTTCTTTTGAACGTTTAGTTCATGAGAGAATCTTGAAAAAACTGTAACATGGTTTTCACACTTTCAATATCAAGTTAATAATGTATATTAATAATACATGTTTCTTCAGCAGCAAATCATTGCATATTATAAGTGATTTCTGAAGGATCATGTGACACTGAAGACTGGAGTAATGATGCTGAAAATTCAGCTTTTCATCACAGGAATAAAGTACAATTTAAAAAGTATTAAAATAGAAAACACAATATTACAATATTAATACAGTATTAGTGTTTTACAGTATTTTTGATCAGATAAATGCAGCATTGGTGAGCATAAGAGACTTCAAATAATCTTACCTTATCTTATCGACCCCAAATGTTGAACAGTAGTATTCACTAAATAGTGTTCCTGTGGCTCAGTGGTAGAGCATTGCGTTAGCAGCGCAAAGGTTGTGGGTTCAATTCCCAGGGAACACATACTGACAAAACATGTATAACCTGAATGCACTGTAAGTCGCTTTGGATAAAAGCGTCTGCTAAATGCATAAATGTAAATGTAGTGTGACAACTACACCAGTCTCTCCTACTGTATTATAAAGTAATCGTTCAAGCTTTTTCTGGCTGAGACACATACCTGTATCAGACAGAACAGCCCCTATCATGAGATCTCAATAGTTCTCTGATGAAGGATAGAGGTTGGGAGAAATAATAAGAGAAAAAAGGTAGACCGATGGGGCCTGATAAGATCAATGCCAAAGAAACCGCAGATACCACTGGACCCAGTCACTTTGTCGCCCCATCCCTTCTGTGTCTCTATTCTTTCTCTCCCCCTCTCTGGCCTGTTGCTTAGTTACTGCCTAGTGTGCTGGAGTAGTGGAATGGTTTAAGAGAGAGGTAGAGGGGTAAGCCACAGTACACAGGCTTGATCTGCGCCATTGTGTGCGCACAGATGTTTGCGTTTCAGTTCTCCTGACAATACTTCCTCAATAATCTCCATTACTCACCTGTGACTCCACTTTCATTCATGCACTCTGTGTTTGGAAAGAAATGCCTAATAGATCGCCGGAGCTCCAGACCCGATCCGGGGGTCAGCACGGGGCTAATAACACATAATGTGTGTTTGGATTGAGCTCTGCAGGAGAAACTGATCTTTGACCACATGAAACGAGTGTGTGCGATGTGTTCTCCCAGAAGAGGGCTGATAGGAGACAAAAAGGAAGCAGGAAGAATGAATGCAGGAGGTAGAGGGCTGGTGTTAGTGTGTGTGCGCTTGTGCAGAGCAAGTCTGAACTCTGCAGTTAAAGGTCTCCTCACAGAGTGAGTCTGTCTTAATTAAAGCATCATTATCTGCTGATACACGCTGCATTCCTAAACTAGACTAAATAATGCATACATTTATAAAATAGCTTAAATAATAAGGAATTATATTACTAGTCTTGCCATTTAAGATATTTTGTACATATTCTATAAAACTTGTTTGTGTGTGTGTGTACATATACACATAATATATGTTCTATAAGGAATAGTGTGTATATATATAACACACACACACACACACACACACACACACACACACACACACACACACACACACACACACACACACACACATCATCATCATATATAATATCATATATATATGAATGAATGTATGTATGTGTGTGTATTTCTTTAAAGACTTGTGTGTATATAAAGCATTCACCCAAAAACATCTTGATTCTTGAAGCACATTAATACCCTATAATATAATATAATATAATATAATATAATATAATGTGTGTATAAAGCATTTACCCAAAATACATTTTAAGGTTCTTGAAGTATAATTTATTAATATAAAACACATTAAATATATAAAGTTTATATAGTAACCCATATATTAGCATTTTAAGTTTTAAATGAAATATATTTGACAAATTTAAATATACAACATTTAAAATACATCTCTAAAATATTTAGCCAAGACACAGTATAAAGTTGTATTTATTTATCTGCATGGGTGACACACTTGCACAGCTGAACGCCTGCTGATAATGGATGAGAATCTAATTCTGCTTGCTCTGAGAGTATGTTTTTTATTATTATTATTATAAATGAAGCCAGCGATGCCAAGTCTTTCACACAAACTCAAATAAGTCCGAAACCGATGTGAGGGCGCACAGCACCATGCTGCGAGACCTCTCTGGGTCCTCTGGTTAGTGCTAGACTGCTAATGTACTCGCTGGAAGAGCTCAGCGAGAGGAGGTTTGAGCCCCCCGCAGACAACAAACAGTTGTGTTCTTCAGAATCAGCTGCAATAATTATACTAAAAACTAATTGAGAACAGTGCGTCCTGTTTAACTGCGATTCTTTGTGTCTTGTTGCATTGCTAAACTTCATCGCTTTCTGTGTGCAAGCGAATGAGACGAGAATGAAGCCTTCTTGGTTGCTAGGGGACATCTTTGCTTAAATTTTGTTGCTAGGCTGCCAATTCCCTCAGTTAAGTGGAAACGTCCCCCCACTTTTCTGACCGTTCACCCTGCAACCCTCTCTGTCTCTATCCATGCGTCTCAGTCCTTTCCAATGTCTGTTTTTCCATCCGAAATAACCAGCCATCTGTCACTATGCATAAAAGTTGCCTGTTGCTATGGAGTGTGAAGATCCATCACTATCTAAATATGTGTTTCAGGACTCATAGCAGTGTTACATTAGCCTGCGTGTCTCAGGATGATGAATACTTGTGCCTTGTGAACTGCAAGAGAAAGCACAAAGGAAGTTAGTAATGTGTGAAGTCCAGTGAAACCGTGTGGGAGAGATGCAGCATGTAGATTTACACTTTCATATTAATCCATGCAATAAATGATGAAAAGCACAAGACGAGCACACAGAAAACATGGCACTGCAGTCTTATTTATAGCCGCAACTGGGCTAATTGCATTCTAAACAATAATCTAATTTGAGCACATCATGGTGCTGAAGGGTTTGGGGATTAAAGTCTGTCTGTAAGTGACCTTTACACAAATGAATTAAACCCTTTTGTCAAACCAGCAAATCATTATTTTTACAGCAGGCTGCCTGACAGGTAGAACACAGACATTTGCCTGAGAGAAGAATGATCCTATAATCCTGTTATTATATTTCAGTGCCTCAATTAATTAAAATCATTTTTTTTCTCTCTTTTTGGCAAAGAAGGTGAAGAATCAATAGTGTGTGTTGAATTGTTCGACTTTCACAGAAAAGTTTGCTCTGGTTTTATCGACACTTTCTTCGTTTCTTAATTTATCCCCGTCTCTTCTCTCCCACGGTTTTCTCTGTCAGTGTGACATTTGCCACCCACCACACACACACACACACACACACACACACACACACACACACACACACACACACACACACACACACGCCCGCTGCCTGCGCGCTCTCAACAAACTCGCCTGGCAGCATCTCATGCGCTGTCCTCGCTTTTTCAAATTATTGTCACAGTGTCACTGGAGAATACTGTGCTCTGTGTAAATCAATGTTTGTTTCATAATTTTTGTGATATTTGGAATATCTTGAGAAACCAGATGTCAGATTGATCTTCTCAGATGCTAATTATGTTCAAATAACCACATATATATATATTTATTTGTCCTACCATGCTTTATTTCTAATCTAAATGCAACCACAAAAAAAAAATAAAAAAATAACTTGATAACACAGTAAAAGTCCATCAGTGTTGTCCAGTGCTGTGTTGGACCTCGCTTGTATTCACTGTATGGTCAAAATAATACTGAAGCATTCTTCAAAATATCTTTAGTTTTCTGCAGAAAAAGAAGGTCATAGAGATTTTAAATGACATAAGGATGGGTAAATAGTTTAGTTTTGAGTGAACTATCCCGTTAAGATGTACAGTGCAAAGCTGATATACATTTCTGGTTTGATTTGAGAGTTAAAATAGCTTTTGATGGTGTAAAGCTTTTGAATTGTGAAATGTCTCAGTTTCAACATTTGTTTGTTATGTTCTATTGTGAATAAAACATTGGCTCATGTGATTTGAAATTATTTTAGTTCTCATTTCATTCAAATTTAAAAAACGTCCCAACATTTCCAGAATTCGGGTTGTAATATGAAATAAATATTAAATATTAAGTAAATATATTCTGCAATATTTCATTATATTTTGATTAAACCAGCTAATATAGATGTTATATGAAGCTATTTTAGGTGACATAACAAAATATTCTTACAGTGACAGACAGCACACACTCTTAAAAATAAAGGTGCTTCACGATGCCACAGAATAACCTTTTTGTCTGAATGGTTCCATAAAGAACTTTTAACATCTGAAGAATCTTTCTGTTTCACAAAAGGATATTTGTGGTGAAAGAAGGTTCTTCAGATTATAAAAAGGTAAGAAAGAGATGATTCTTTAAAGAACCTTTGACTGAATGATTCTTTGTGGAACCAAAAATGGTTCTTCTATGGCATCACTGTGAAGAACCTTTTGAAGCACCTTTACTTTTAAGAGTGTACCTAAATAAATTGAGAAATGTATGTAAAAAATGTTTTATCATCTATCATCTTTACCATCTATTTTTACCATCCCACCATCTATCACGATGAAAATGATTTTAAACTAAGTGTATGTCTTGTATAAGACATTTAACTCAAGTATGATATTGACTTGTTATGCTATTATAACCGCTGTATTATTAGTATTATTTTGATAGCTTTATGAGTACTTTAACCATACTGTATCACATTTACTACATGAATTTCTAAGGCATCTAAATTATCACCGCGATCAAAACCGCTGAAAACTTGTATACAATCTACATGCCTTCTGTCATCTGATCGATTTGATACTGATTTTAAAATCATGTTAAAATATGAGAGTCAAAATCTCTCAGTTATTTGCATTATGCCCCCCACAATATAAACTACAGAGCTTTATTCATAAAAGTAAGCATTCTAATATAATCTTAAGACATATTATTGGGAGATATAGATTGAAATCTGATATTTTCATACATTTTATGTAAGTAGCCTGGTATACTGTTATAAATATCAGAATTTTATCTATATCATCAAATTGCATAAGTTTGCTTAGCGTGGGTTTCTGAATACGTTTTTTTTCCTTCTGGAGTATGATAAACTCATGCTATATGAGCCATGAAAGCTGGATACATTAATACTATATACTCACCGAAAAACTATGCAGTTTAAAAAAAAAAGATTTTAAAAATTTTTTGTGTAAAGCTTTAATAAACTGTTCGTTTGGTAACACTTGGTAACACTTTACAATAAGTTGTCATTTGTTAACATTAGTTAATGTATTAACTAACATGAACAATGCATTTATTACACTATTTATTAATCTTTGTTAATGTTAGTTATAATGAAAATATAGTTGTTCATTGCTTATTCATGTCAATTCACAGTGCATTAACTAATGTTATGATTTTAATAATGCATTATTTTTCATGTTTAGTTAATGTTTACTAATGTTGTTACCTTATTTTAAAGCGTTACCAAAAAAATCTTACTATTATTTCAAATGTATGCCATGCTTCAGTTCCAAAGTTTTTTTGCACTTGGCTTCACTTCAGAAATGCTACAAAAAGCGAGGTCCACTGGGAAAAAAAGTCTGAATAGGTCAAGATGAGTTGGAAAGTCTTCCAAAAGCACTTCACTCTAAAAAGCACAGAGTCGCGTCCAGCTCAAGGCGTGAGCTTCTGGTGGTTTGGGTTGACATGTTTGACCACTGGATCAAATCCCATTGATGAGAACATCCTCCTCTCGAGCTCTGCTGACAGAGGACGGTCTCCCTGGCGACATGCAGGCTGATGGCGCGCGCCCCCACCTCCTTCACGCGGACCAGGCGCGTAAACGAAACCTGCGCGCAGCTCTCAGCTGAGCTGCATTTGCTTGGGAAGTGCCTTGAGCGCTGATCGTGCTTGTAAAGACTTCTTATGGACTGAGAACGCAGCAGAATCAAGCACTCTTTATCCAGGTTGCGTGTAGACTGATGGTATGAACATCACAAATGATTTTAGGAAGTACTTTTATTAGTTTCCCTCCTCGTGAAACTTGACTCAACAGGCAGTTGCAGCAAGTGAGTTGATGCCACAAGCGGCTCGACTGTCGTCGGCTCCAGTGCTCCGCGTCTCCGCTCAGGATGAACGGAACGTTTTTTAACCACACGGTGTTTACGCACGGCGTTTGGCTCAACCGCAGTCAAGAACTCGCGGGGACACTAGTTGATTGCTGCACGGGGAACGGGAGCGAGGTGACCGCGAGCGACGGCGGCGGGTCTTTAGTTCTCGCTCAGGACGAGCGCAAGCTGTTCGTTACGCGCGTGGTGCAGATCGCGGTGCTGTGCATTCTTTCGCTCACGGTGATGTTCGGGATCTTCTTTCTCGGTTGCAACCTCATGATCAAGTCCGAAAGTATGATCAACTTCCTGGTCAAGGACCGGAGACCATCCAACGAAGTGGAGGCGGTGATGATCGGACTGAGTTAGCCTGTAACCGGCTGCAGGTCCGAGTGACTGGGAGCCGTGCCACGGAGATATGCAACTTACATGTTCACTCCCTTTGTGTTCTGAAGAGAAAAGACGGCGTGGATGGACTGAAGCAAAGATGGCATATACAGCTGCACCTTTACGAAATGAGAATGTATTTAATCATGTTTACGTAGCTTTTTGTATTTGAGGTCATTTTTGCTTGTGATTTTTTTACAGTGAAGTGTTTACACGTTTTTACCTCTGAAAAAAAAATCTAAGTATGTATTTATTGCATTATGTTTATTATACGCTACCTTACAAATTCACTATACGAAATTAACCATGGTTTTATTGTAGTTAAAGTGTAGTAACCATGTTTTTTTTGGCGTATATTGATTACCATTTGTATAACCACTGTTTTAATACAAATACCATGGTTAAACTATGGTTAGTGGAGCAAAACATCAACTTATGCTTTTTCGACGGACCCGCGCGCAAAATTGGTCAAAATGGAAAGCGCGTGAGCAATGTTGTCATGGTGACTTCCTTTTGCGAGCGAACTTTTATTATTAGCCTACTGAAAAACCTGTTGAGACCTATACATGCCTGCATGAAAAGGTAGATTTACTAAGACCCTGCAGTCTTTTGTTTTGACTCTCTTTTGGTGGATGGGGGGTTCAATCCTTATTATTCAAGATACTCGGATTTCCTCAAACACACCATCCTGGTTTGTACTAGACAATCACTTCCAGAAGCATGCTGTTTTGTGAACGGTGACCTTTGCACATTGAATTGCAGGTGTTTTGAATTTAAAGATGTCAAACTGTGTTTTTCTTCCAGTTTAACTTGTGGCCGAGAGCACGTGAGGGGGGGAGATGTTCATCTGGTGGGGCACTTGCACGTTTCCAAACACCGGCTGACGTCTCTCCCTCTGCATGCGCGTGCTCGGTGTGTCACGCACTTTCTACGTAAAGACCTCAATGCTGCATGGAGAATTTTGTAAACTGTATTGACTTGCAAACTTGAAGTTGTGCAGCATGCTTTGAATAAAATTGTTAAAACATTGCATTGCGTTTGTTTATCTTTAAAGGTCAACACTCAGTTCAGAACAGAAATAGTTGGCCAATTCTGTCAAATGTTAAAACAGTCAATAAAAAGGTTGCATACATAGGTCTCTATAATATATGTATGACATTGCCTATTATGGTTAAATGCGTATCTTGCATATTTGCATCTAAATGCGTCATCTTCAGTAAGTTTTTGTTTTTCAGTGATGCACTGTTATCTGTGGGAATCCTTTTTTCTCTTCATTTATAATTATGAATTGAACAGTTGGGCATTTAAAAAAGTAGCATGAAAAATTTAAAAAAGTCATGAAAAATTTTAGGATTTCATAAAATTTCCTTTTCATTCCAGTTTCCTGAGGTAGAAGCATGGTTATGAGTAACTGATTAATCTGTTTGCATTACAAAATACATACAAAATGTAAGTATTTTATACATTAAATTACAGCAAAAGATGTGAAGGATGCAACTTCAACGTCCAGAGAAGGGCTATATTTAGACAGAGTCAAAAGTAATCATTATGTGGTGCCTAATTATTCCTTTTGACTCGGCTTTGATGAGAAAAAATATTCTTTGATCATAACTTATTTAAAACAATAATAATCATGCTGCATTCAAAATGCATCTCACCATCTAAGACTTGCTGTTTCTTAACGCCTTTAAACAAGTCAAACTAAAGTCACTATATAAATATAATCACATTTCTGTGTAGTGATCATTTTACACATTTCCATTTTAAAGATTAGCCTGGTAACACTTTAGAATAGGGAACACTTATTAACTATTAACTACGACTTTTTCCTCAAATAAACTCCTAACTTGCTGCTTATTAATAGTTATTAAGGTAGTTGGTAAGTTAGGTATTGGGTAGGATTAGGGATGTAGAATAAGGCATTAATATGTGCTTAATTACTACTAATAAATGGCGAATATTCTATTAATATGCATGCTAATTAGCAACTAAGCGACCCTAAAACAAAAATGTTACCATTATTCTTAACTGCTCTCTTATTAATTTGGCTTAATATACACACACAGATACAGATGAGGGCCACATAACGATTGATACACGACGTCACACATTGTAAATCTAAAGCAATATCTACAACTGTTTAACAAGGAAAGGTGACGGATGGGAGACAGGAAGGGGAAATGTGAGAAAGGCATATAGTATTATATTTCTGTAGAGGACGTCTGAGTATGGTCTCAGACTTCTGTCTCCTGCTCAGCGCTGAGATGTGATTTTTACTGCCCTCTTATCCTTTCATCCATCTCCACTTCTTTTAATGGACTGTACAAATGGAGATAAGTAGAGAGATTAACAGAGCTAACCTGCTTCATAAAATATTAAATCGTACAAGCAGTGAATCAGCTTTGCAGTATCAGTGTAACGAGAGGAGTCAGTGGCGTTGAGATCCAAATGCAGCTTTAATGAACAACAAGGCAAGGTCAAACAGGCAAGGGTCAGAGGCAAAAACAGGTGTCACGTAGGCAAGGCAGAATCAGCAACAGGGGCAATGCAAAGGTCGGGGCAGGCGGCAGACAGAGAGGATATCGAAAGGCAGGCAGGGTCAAAAGGCAGGCAGCAAACGGTCAGAGTGTATAGGCAGTCCAGGTAAACACAGGGAAACAGAATACAGGGGAAATGCTCAGAATGTCAGCCGGGGCAAAACAAGACTTCGCAGTGTTTGTATGGAAGTGTGCTGCTTATATGTGTGTGTGTGAATGAGGTGCAGGTGTGGTGAGACAATCAGGGTTAATGAGTGATTGGTGACAGCTGTGTGATTGGTGTAATGGTGGATGGGAATGTGTGAGTGCAGTGAATGATGGGAGATGCAGTCCATAGGTGATGTGCAGCTGTAGTGTGGTGCAAGAGATGTAGTGAGTGGCAACCAGATTCATGACAATCAGCGCTGGATGCTTATATAAAATAATTGGCCAAATAAAAAATTCAGGAACATGCGGACATGAATGATTGCATAAAGTGAAAACATCTGAATTAATTTTTCTTTATTTGTTTGACTATTTTCTCTCTTACATATATTGTTGTCATTTTTGACGTGTGAATTAGATTTTTGCATTGCGGCTTTATTTTTAAACACAGTAATACGGCTCTTTTACATATTTTATTATACATGACCATACTACACTTTTTTTGTTCTTTTTTATATGCTTCCATTTACTGGTTTATTGAACAAGTTATGAGCTAAAATTATGCAAATTATGCATGAAATTTTCATCTCATACAGGAGTAAAATGCAAAACATTGCTGCAGTAAGCATATACGTAATGGAGATGAATGTTTGAAATGATTTTGCATTAATATGACCACTAGATGGTATCAAACACCTGGTTCAACTTTAATATAAATATAAGCTCAATAAATGGTTGAATAAATAAAACAAACTAATGGCAGTTAATCATTTAATAGGCAGTTTTGTTAAAAGTGATGATTTGTTCGGATGATTCTCTGTAAGGCAGTGACTTGTGTGAAAACAGTGGAAGAAGTTGAATTATTGAATACCTTTATCTGCATGTGCATGTAAAATGCATGGCCCAAAGCGGTGTTCATTGGTTGAGTCTGAACTTGCCTGCGGTTTCTTGATGAAACAGATTGCGTTTGCTGAAATGCTGAACACATTGGTCATCTGTCCTCACATGCCTGGGATTGGCTGTTTCCACTCTCAGTTTGCACACCAGTCAGAGTGAAAGCAGAGCTGCTAAGGCAGGGGGCATGCAGTATTTCGGATCTATTAAAATGGGACTGAATTTGATAGAAGTTTGGGTGCCAGTTTTACTTCTAGTTTCCATAGCTGCGGGTAAGTTTGCCTTTTGTTATTGTTTGTTTAGTTAATGACTCAAAAATGAGAAGAATGTGTGTGTGCTGCTGTCGCACATTGTTTAGTCATTTCCTGAGTTTGATTACTCTGTAGCTTGTTTCAACACACTTGAGAGGCTGTAAAATAGAGCCTTAAAGAAATGTAGGTGTACTTGACTACTATGTACTTACATTTAAATTCATATTTTGATACAATGCACTTATCGCGTACATGCATGTTTTTACATTGTACTTATATTTAGAAAAATCTGTTGACCCATCCCTTAAACTTTCTTACCCATACCACCAAACCTGTGCCTAACCATACCCGTATATCCCACCTCAATAGCAGCAGGAGTGTTTTGCAATACAATATGATCACAATAAGTACATTATATTAATTTTTTTGATGTAAGTACGTCGTAGTTAAAGTAGGACCGAAATGTCTAGAGTAGAAAGAAACCACTTTATTTATTTAATTTAACGATGGTCTTGTTTCTAGGCTCTAACATTTGCACTTCCAGAGGAGTGAGTAGCTGTAAAGAATGTTTGTCGATACATCCGACCTGTGCCTGGTGCTCTCAGGAGGTACAAAACAAAATCCCATGCACATATATGACTAAACACTCCTGCACAGACTAAATAATGGCTGCTTGAAATGCTCCCCTCTGATTGCTATCAATGTATCTGTCAGATCTTTGGAAAGGGAGGCTCGAGTTTGTCCCGTTGTGATCTCAGAGACCGTCTCATTCAGTCTGGTTGTGGCGTGAAGTTTATTGAGTTTCCAGTAAGCAGCATGAGGATACTTGAGGGCATACCCTTGAGCGACAAGGCAGGGGGTTCAGATGATATCACTCAGATCCAACCACAAAAAATCCACCTGACCCTCAGACCAGGTATGCTATTGCAACAAAACAGACCATTATATTTCACTATATTTACCAGTGCAATCCAATTGCACATTTCTCATTGCACAGTTTAGGGAAAAATACTTTCTTTTCTTTTTTGTTTCTTTAATATATAACATGTGATAATATTTTATCTCTTCAAATGTTTTTTTTGCAGCATGTTATTACTTGTTTCAAATGTCAATGTCTGCTTATGAACTGTTTGTGAACACATAAGAGTAGGAAAAGTCATGAAGTTTTAAACCTGAAATGTAAATGTTAAGCAAGCGTTGCTTGAGCTAGTAAAAGGGATTTAGGGTCTCTCTGAGAGATCTTGTTCTCCAAAAAAATCCATGCTCATTTCTGCCAAAAGCTGAGTTTTGTCTTCAAATTTAGAAAGTTCTAACCCTTTCATCTGTCCCATTTCTCTTCAAGCCGATTCAAAGAAATTCACTGTCTCTGTGAAGCAAGTAGCTGATTACCCAGTGGACCTGTACTACCTGATGGACATGACCAATACCATGAAGGACGACCTGCAGAATCTTTACACACTGAGCAATGGTCTGGCCAGTGCTTTACGGGAAGTCACCAGTAATCTGCGCATGGGATTTGGAGCTTTTGTAGACAAACCGCTCTCACCTTACATGTACATTTACCCTGAACAAGTCATCCAGAATCCTTGTTATAAGTAAGCCCTAATTCATTTCACATTAGAAAAGCACATGACGAACAGAGTGAGTGACTACATTTAGTGCTTTCTGTTCTCCCTGCTGTAGGTCTTCTGAAACCTGCCCACCACTGTTCGGCTATCGTAACGTACTGTCTCTGACGGAGCAGGTAGAGCGCTTCACAGAGGAAGTGAAGAAGCAGAAAGTGTCCAGAAACAGAGATGCCCCTGAGGGGGGATTTGATGCTATCATGCAGGCAGTAGTATGCAAGGTGACACAAAATGCACAAAGAGAAACCCACAAACAATCTGAGTAAAGCTGTTCTGTTAATAGTCCCAAATCCTGAAGAGAATTTGAATTTTGAGCTATATGTACATTATTTATTGGGGAAAAAAGTCATATGACATTAACCTTAAGATATTCCAGAGGGAACATTTACCTTTTGGGTTGGTTCTCTTTACCCTTGTGTATGACCTCCTTTCTCTTTCTTCCAGGACAAAATTGGATGGAGGCCTGATGCATCTCATTTGCTGATCTTCACAAGTGATGACAGAAGTCATTTGGCTTTGGATGCCAGGCTGGCTGGAATCGTTCAGCCCCATGATGGAGAGTGTCATGTCAACCACAACAATGAATATGACAAGTCCACTATACTGGTCAGCCAAACTTCAATTGGGCAAATCTCTCTCTCTCTCTTAAGCAGCACTGTTGTTTTCAACATAGCTGATAATAGGAAATGTTTCTGGAGAAGCAAATTAACATATTATAATTATTTCGGAAGGATAATGTAACAGATTTACCATCACAGGAATACATTTGAAAATGTAAAATATATTAAACTAGAAATGCATTATTTTAAGTTGCAATAATATTTCACAAAATAATGTTTTACTGTATTTTTTAATCATAAATGCAGCCTTGGCGAGCATTCTTTTAAAACGTAAAAAAATTAGCCATCTCTCTCTCTCTCTCTCTCTCTCTCTCTCTCTCTCTCTCTCTCTCTCTCTCTCTCTCTCTCTCTCTCTCTCTCTCTCTCTCTCTCTCTCTCTCTCTCTCTCTCTCTCTCTCTCTCTCTCTCTCTCTCTCTCTCTCTCTCTCTCTCTCTCTCTCTCTCTCTCTCTCTCTCTCTCTCTCTCTCTCTCTCTCTCTCTCTCTCTCTCTGTGGCTAATTTGGCAATACGTTGATTTTGAATGTGTATTTGTAGGACTATCCTTCTCTTGGTATGATCACGGACAAATTATCTGAGAATAACATCAACCTCATCTTTGCGGTAACCAGTACTATGGTGCCGCTATATCGTGTGAGTTTCTATATTTTTGTCAAACACATACAGCATGTCTCTGTCTGTAACATGCAGACATTCATATATGTTTATGGGGTGTTGTCATGTTCCCTGTATTCTCTCAGAACTACAGCGAGCTGATTCCTGGCTCTGCGGTCGGAATGCTCTCTAGAGACTCTGGAAATGTTGTGCAACTCATTCTGGATGCATATGCCGTAAGTCTCTTTGCCAGGAATTAATACAGCCTGAGTTGTGAGAACTTGTTGGTTAGGAGGACTGTGTTTGCTTTTTTAATTTGAGATATTTTGCCATTTCAGTCAAGTAGGGCTTAAACCCAAATAAAGAGAGAATTCAGAGAGGCTGACCTTTGATCTCTGCTCCTTTTGTTTGTGTAGAAGATCAGGTCTAAGGTTGAGCTGGAGCTGCTGGGTGTGCCGGATGAGTTATCTCTGTTCATTAACGCAACATGTCTGGGTGGAGAGGTCATTGCTGGCGTCAAGTCCTGCGCTGGACTCAAAATTGGAGATATGGTCAGCACCTGGTGCATACACTAGAAAAATGTATTTTTGCTTATTGTTCAGTTTACTCAATTAAAATAAGCTACGGCTACAAAATTACTGAACATTTTATCACAATTTTATTGTGTTCAGTTTACTTAGATATGTAAAACTTGTATATGTAAAGCTTACTGAATTAATTTGTGTTGGGATTATTGTTTTCGTTGCACTAATCATTTTTCTTGCTCTGGATTTGAGTTCATTGCATGCTTTGCATTGGACAAGTGTCATTTTTCTGCATTTTGTTTTTAGCCAAGGCAAAGACCTTTTATGTTATGCTGGATATTTAAAAGGTTTGCTGGATATTTAAAAGAGTTTGTGTTGAAGATTTTGTGGTTAACATTATGCTGAAGAGTAGCTTGTTTTACAGGAATACATTTACATTTGGAAGATGCTTTTATTCAAAGCTACGTACAGAGGTGGCAAAAATTGTTAGAACACCTGACAGATCTGAAAGTATTGATCTTTTTTGCCTCTAAAACATGATTTCATTTCATAATGTTCATGAAACATGCAGATGGTTGCTTTGAGAACAACAAATATCAGATGAAGTGAGTTGTACTGTTTTTATTCACTTTTAACTTTAATATTTGTGACCCTGGACCACAAAACCAGTCTTAAGTGTCAGTTTTTCGAGTAAATAAGCTTTCCATTGATGTATGGTTTGTTATGATAGGACAATATTTGGTCGAGACACAACTATTTGAAAATCTGCAAAAAAATCATAATATTGAGAAAATGGCCTTTAAAGTTGTCCAAATTAAGTTCTTAGCAATGCAAAAAAAAAATTGTTTTGATATATTTACAGTAGGAAATGTACAAAATATCTTCATGGAACATAATCTTTACTTAATGTCCTAATGATTTTTGGCATAAAAGAAAAATCTATAATTTTGACCCATACAATGTATTTTTGGCTATTGTTACAAATATACCCCAAAGACTTAAGACTGGTTTTGTGGTCCAGGGTCACATTTGGTATGTCCAACTCTTGCAGCAATTACAGCAGCACATCTCTCTGGAATAGTGTCAATATACTTCCTGAGAACATCAACACTAATGTGATCCCATGCCTTCTGCAACTCAAGCCAAAGGCTTTCCTTTGAATGTACAAAAGGTCTGTCCAGTTTATTTTCCAACTCACCCCAAATTTGAGGAGGCCAGTCCATCATTTTCAATGATCCAGCAGATTCCTTCTGTTGCAGTTAGTTCCGGCAATAGTTCGTTTTATGGATATTCTAATGGCCAATTCATCAAAAACAACTGAAACCTCTTTAATATGCCAAGTGTTCTAGTAATTTTGGCCTTCACTGTACATTGCATTCCATCTATTCATGTATACATCATGTATTCTCTGGGAATCGAACCTATGACCATTTTTATCTTTCCGTTACATTACTCTTCCATAGGTTTCATTTAGCATTGAGGCAAAACTTTATGGCTGCCCCAAAGAGAAGAGCCGGACCTTCATGGTGAAGCCAATGGGCTTTAAAGACACCCTCCAGGTGACTGTGGACTTTGCTTGTGAGTGTAACTGTCAGCGGTCCTCCGAGCCCGCCAGCCCGTCCTGTCACCATGGGAACGGTACCCTGGAGTGCGGCGTGTGCCTGTGTGACCCGGGCCGACTGGGCTCTCGCTGTGAATGCTCCGATGGTGAATATAATCCCACCCAACAAGACAGATGCAGCCCCGACCCAGCAGCGCCGGTTTGTAGTGGGCGCGGAGACTGTGTGTGCGGCCAGTGTGCCTGTCGCTCCAGTGATTTTGGGAAGGTTTGGGGCCCGTACTGTGAATGTGATGACTTCAGCTGCCTCCGTTCCAAAGGACAAATGTGTTCAGGTGAGCTTAGACATGCCTAGACTCGTTGTGCTTCACTAGATGTTGCGTTGTGTGTTTGTGAGGATTACTTACAGCTTTTT